>PVKH010019826.1:0-14745 GCA_004027955.1 Chaetophractus vellerosus | reverse complement strand
AGACAATTGGGCAACAATTTCAGCTACTGATTAGTAAATTCAGCAGGCTAAAGTATAACCCTAAGAACAGCTAAAGTTTGAACCTGTCCAAGTCAGAAAGAGGCTGGTAGCTGCCATTTTGACTTTACCCCCAGCATGAGGGGAAGCCAGGCTGACTGAAAATCACAGTGCTACTTTCACCCAGATTGGCCTGCAGCCCTAGCCTAGACTTCAGCCCCACCTCTAGCAGAAAGGAAGGTGGCAGGCCCTGCACCAGCCTCTCCTGGTAACTGCAGGTACATTCACCAGGCAAACTGAACAGTTGGAAGTCGACTGGGGCAACTGTGGTCATTTTGGAACCGCACAGCATAGCTTGCTGCCCACACCTGCAGTTCCATCCCACTCTGGGCAGGGGAGAAAGGGGCCTGAAGCTTCATCAGTCTCTCTGGGCAACTACAATCTAGGCCTGCAAGACTTGGATTATTAAACACAGCTGTGGCTCTGTCCCTACCCCTGGCAAAGGAAAAAGTTGGGAGAAGCTTCATCAGACCCTGGGGAAATGAGGGCAGCTTGAGCCTCTACAGCTTAAAGCACCAACTATATCCTTGGCTCCTACTACACAACCAGCAAGGGAGAAAGGGCAAAAAAGCCCTAAACTAAAGAGAGAGACAGCACCCAGAATAAATACATCTAGAAAGCCAGATGCCAAGATACCAACAAAAAATTACAAACCTCACCAAGAAACAGGAAGATATGGCCCAGGTAAAGGAACAAGATAATTCTCCATATAACATAAAGGAGTTGAGACAACTAATCATAGATGTTCAAACAAATCTCCTTAACAAATCCAATGAGATGTCTAAAGAGATTAAGGATATTAAGTAGACATTGGATGAGCATAAAAAAAATTGAAAGCATACATAGAAAAATAGCAGAGCTTATGAGAATGAAAGTCACAATAAATGAAACTAAAAAATACACTGGAATCATATAATAGCAGATTTGAGGAGGCAGAAGAAAGGATTGGTGAGCTTGAAGAAATGGCATCTGAAAGCGAACATACAAAAGAACAGATGGAGAAAAGAATAGAAAAAATTGAACAAGGTCTCAGGGAACTAAACAACAGCAAGACACATGCAAATATACGTGTCATGGGTGTCCCAGAAGAAGAAGATAAGGGAAAAGGGGCAGAAGGAATATTTGAAGAAATAATGGTAGAAAATTTCCCAACCCTATTGAAGGACATGGCTATCCATGTCCAAGAAGCACAACGTACCCCCATCTGAATAAACCTAAATAGACCAACTCTGAGACACATACTAATCAGAATGTCAAATGCCAAAGACAAAGAGAGAATTCTGAGAGCAGCAAGAGAAAAGCAATGCATAACATATAAGGGATGCCCAATAAGATTAAGTGCTGATTTCTCATCAGAAGCCATGGAGGCAAGAAGACAGTGCTATAATATATTTGAGATACTGCAAGAGAAAAACTTCCAGCCAAGAATCTTATATCTGGCAAGATCATCTTTCAAAATGAGTGTGAGTTTAGAATATTCACAGAAAAACAGAAACAGAGAGTTTATAACCAAGAAACTGGCTTTGCAGGAAATACTAAAAGGTGTGCTACAACCTGAAAAGAAAAGAACAGGAGAAAGTCTTGGAAGAGAGTCTAGAAATGAAGATTATATTAGTACAAGTAACTAAAAGTCTTAAAAGAGTGGTGAAATTAAAATATGACAGATAAAACCCAAATATTTAGGAATAAACTTAACCAATGATGTAAAGCACTTGCATGCAGAAAACTACAACTCATTGTTGAAAGAAATTTAAAAAAGACCTAAATAATTGGAAGAACATTCCATGCTCACGGATTGGAAGAATAAATATCATTAAGATGTCAATTCTACTCAATTTGATATACAGATTCCGGGCAATCCTGATAAAAATTCCACCAGCATCTTAAAAATAAATGGAAAGCACGATTATCAAATTGATTTGGAAGGGTAATGGGTCCTGAATAGCCAGAAACATCTTAAAAAGGAAAAGCAAAGTTGGAAGACTCTCACTTCCAGACTTTAAATCATATTACCTAGCTACAGTGGTAAAAACAGCATGGTACTGGCATAAAGACAGACACATAGGCCAATGGAAGCGAATTGATGGATCAGAAACAGATCTTCACATCTAGGGTCAAGAGATTTTTGACAAGCCTCTCAAATTCACCCATTTCAGGCAGAACAGTCCATTCTACAAATGGTGCCGGGAAAACTGGATATCCATAGCCAAAAGAAGGAAATAGGGGCCGGCTCGATAGCTCAGTGGATAGGGCGCCGGCATACCACATGGGAGGCCCCGGGTTCAGTTCCCGGGGACCTCTCCTAGCGGGCAGACCGCCTTGAGAGTGGCAAGCCGCCATGGGCAGGCCAGAGCCGCCATGGGCAGGGCAAAAAGCTGCCACGGACAGGGCAAAAGTCGCCACGGGCAGGGCAGGTCGCCTGCGAATGGAGCGCAGCCAGCCACCCGCGAACTGGAAGCCGGCCGTGAATGGAAGCAGAAGCCGCCCACAAGTGGGGAAAGCCGCGCCTGCGCAGTGACCAGTCTCGGCGCGTCGCCGCAGTGGGGGGGAAGGGGAGATATGTAATAAAATAAATAAATCTTTAAAAAAAAAAAAGAAGAAGGAAATAGTACTCTTATCTCACACCTTATACAAAAATTAACTCAAAATGGAAAAAAAAAAACCTAAATATAAAAACAAGAACAATAAAGCTTCTAGAAGAAAATGTAGGAAAATACCTTCAAGACCTGGTGGTAGGTGTTGGGTTCTTAAAGGAGATAAGAGGAGGACTGAGATGGACTACTGATGTTTAATGTATGTAGGAGTTTTAATTAATTTTACTGTAAAGATGTGAAAATGCATAGAGTTGATGGTAACACATTATAGTGTTTATAAATGGGATTGTGGCTTAAAAGGAATGTAAATGCCAATTGACAGAAAGCTAGAGAGTAATCTAGGGACCGAATAACACAGTAAACCCAGAGGTGGGTGCGAATTGTGGTTGATGGTACAGATGCAGGAATGTCTTCTGCGAGCTAGAGCAGATATACATCACTATTGCAGGGTGGTGGTAATGTGGAGAAGCACGGGAAAATACAACTAGATTGACCTATGGACTGTGGTTAACAGTAATAATGTAATATTCATGCATATATGCCAAAGATGTGCTGTGTTGATAATGTGGGAGTATTGAAAAAGTATGCCAAATGTATGCTGTGGACCTGGTAATAATCTCATGATATTTTCTCATAATCTGTAACAAATGTGCCACCATGGTATGGTGTGTTGATAGAGGAGTGTTGTATGGGAATTCTGCACATGTGCATGATTGTTTTGTAAGTTTACAACTTCTCTCATAAAAACATTTAAAAAATAATAATAGGGTAGGTTGGGGGGAAAATACACCAAATGTAAGATAAGGACTATAGTTAGTAGTAAGATTTTGATGATAGTCTTTCATAATTTGTAACAAATGTCTCACAACAGTACAAAGTGTTGGTGGTAGGCTGATGTATAGGACCCCTGTATGATGTTATGCATGTTTGCTTTGTAAGTTCACAACTTTTACTATATACTTATAGTTATGTATGTTCACATATAAATGATATAAAAAATAATAACAATAGGATGGGTTGGAGGAAAATACATCAAATGTAAGATACTTTGGTTAGTAGTAATACTTTGAGGATGCTCTTTAATCATTAGTTAAAACTGTTTCACAACAATGCAAGGTATTGGTGATAGGGTGAGATATGAGAGGCCTGTATGATGTTATATAGGTTTGTTTTGTAATTTCACAACTATTACTACGCATTTTTTGTTTATGTATGTTTATGTATGAGTGATATACTTCAATAAATGAAAAAAATGGGAAAAAAGGGAAAACAAACAAGAAAAAGTAAACAGCTATAAAGCCACCATTCAACTAAAGAAGTAAAGCATTACCAATATTGTTGAAGCTGTTTGTGTGTTTCTTCTTGATCCCATTCCCTGCCTCCTATGAGTGGTTAAATAATATCCTGAATTGTGTGTTTTCATTCCTTTGCTTCACGGAAAAGCTGTGTGTGTGTGTCTATACAGTTCTTTGTTGCATCAGCTCACCACACCAGCCTATCACATCAGCTCACTGTCTTGCTCATCTTCTTTAGGAGGCACTAAGAACCAAATCCAGGTCCTCTCATGTGGTAAGGGTCGCCCAACTGCTTGAGCCACATCCACTTCCCTGTTACTTGCTTTTTTACTCTCAAAACTGTGTAAGATTCACCCATTTCATTGCAGGTAGACTTGGTTCATTCATTTTCACTGTTGTAGAATATTCCATTGTGGAATGTGCCACAATTTATCCATTCTCCTGATATTGGATATTTGGGATGACCCCATTTTTTGCTACTACACACTTAATAGTTATTAACAATCTTATACATGTCTCCTGACTAATAAATATATATATATTAGTTTTTCTCAGATATATACCCAGGAGGGGAATGCTGGGTCATGGGTCATAGGGGCAATATTCTTATAATCAGTCTCTCTGTCTCTAGACTCCTACCCCTCTAGTCCATTCTCTACACTCATGACAGAATGATCTTTCTAAAATACAATCTGTGTTATTCCCTTATTCCCTTACTCCAGAGCCTTCAGTGATATCCACAGACTATACTTTTGTTCTCAAACTTTTGAGTGCATTAGAAGCACTTGAGGAGCTGATCAAAAACACTGGTGTCAAACGTGGAAGAGAAAGAAGAGGATGTTGGGGAAGAGAAATATGATAGGAAAGGCAAGGAACCCTAAGGACTGCCAGCAAGCCAGCACCAGAATGCTACCAACCCTGGGA
This sequence comes from Chaetophractus vellerosus, assembly GCA_004027955.1. NCBI lineage: Eukaryota > Metazoa > Chordata > Mammalia > Cingulata > Chlamyphoridae > Chaetophractus > Chaetophractus vellerosus. The sequence continues at coordinate 9,875 of PVKH010019826.1, read as the reverse complement.
GAAAGCATGGTTTTTCCAATGTGCCTTTCCAATGTGTGTGTCCAATGTTCCAGACGTCTGTCTTCTGAAACTTGATAGATGAGGCCATCTGGACCAATCCTTCACCTCTGGATAGCTACAAAAGCCAGCCAAATGAAAAAAATTTCCTCCAAAGCTATCAGAGAATTTACAAATTAGTGAAGAATTGCCAGGCCAAGACCTGGAGGGAGGACAGAAATCTAGAGAGGTTCAGATTTCCTGGGTCAATGATCCCAAGGTCTGCAAGGTTTTGTGGTTTCAGAGACATAAGCTAAGTTTGGTGTATATTATAGAGAAGGCATCCCACCTACGTGTGATGACTCTGAAGAGAGGGGTCATTTTGGAAAATGACAGTGCATTGAGAAGCTGGAAACCTTTGTGACCGGGAAGGTCCCATAAAAAAGGTTTGCTTGCTTTTGTTAGCTGCTGACACTCAAGAAAATCTCTGTCATATGAGTAGCTAGATACAAACTCAAGAAACAGACATCTCAGGGAATAAATACCAGCATTAACATTTTAAAATATTAAAATGTACAGTGTGCAACAAAAGATTACAAGACAAGAAAGAAACAGCAAATGATGGCTCATCCAAAGAAAGAGGATAAAAATCCAGAAAATATCAATGAAGAAGGCCAGACTTTATACATACTAGACAAAGACTTTAAAAACATGATCTTCAGTATGCTCAAGGAGATGACAGAAAATACAGAGAAAGAACTAAAGTATATCAGGAAAACAATGAGTGAACAATATGAGAATCTCAATAAAGTGAACAGAAATTTTAAAAAGGAACCAAATAGAAACACTGGAGTTGAAGATCACAGTAACTGAAATGAAAGATTCCCAGGAGGGTTTCAATAGCAGATTGGAGCTGACAAAAGAGAATCAGTGAACTTTAAGACAAGACTGTTGAAATGAGCCATGCTGAGAAGCAGAAAGAAAAAAAGATTTATAAAAAGTGAAAATAATCTAAAAGACCTGTGGTATACCATCAAGCACACAAATATATGCATTATGGGATTTCCAGAAGGAGAAAAAAGAGAGAAAAGAGCAGAAGGAATATTCAAAGAAATAAAAGAAAACTTCCCAAACTTAACAAAAGACACGAATATGTACATCCAGGAAGACCAGAGGACACCAAACAGGATAAACTTGAAGAGAAATATGTTCTGTCTCACACTGATCAAACTGTCAAATGCAAAGGACAAAGAGAGGGTTCTGAAAGCTGTGAGAGAAGCAACGTGTCATGTTTAAGGGAGTCCCAACTATAGTAAGTGCCGATTTCTCATCTGAAACCATGGCAGCAAGAAGGCAGTGGGTTGGAATACTTAAACTGTTGGAAGAAAACAACTGCTACCAGGAATTTTTATCTGGCAAGACTTTCTTTCAAAAATGAGGGAGAGATGAAGGCCTTCCCAAATAAAGGTTGAGGGAGTTCATCACCACTAGACATGTCCTACAAGCAATACTAAAGGGAGTTCTTCAGCTTGAAAGGAAAAGACAATAGACAGTGTTCAAAGTAGCATAAAGAATAAAGACCTCTAGGAAAGGTAACCATATGGATAATTATAAATGCCAATACTATTGTATTGTATTTTTTGGTATGTAACACCACTTCTTACTCCCTACAGGTGCTAAAATGCATAAAAAGTAATGATAAATCTATGGTTTTCAACACATAATGTACAAAGATATAATTTTTAACAAGTACAAAAAAGGCAGAGGATGGAGGGGAAAAGGAACAGTGTATGTGTATGTTATTGATTGTTACATATGTAGGATGTTGAATTTTCACCCCATGATCAATATAGCCAGAAAAAAATGAGAAGGCATTCAAAATGGTACAATACAAAAACCAAATAAATATGAAAGTAGGCATTAACAGAAGAAGTGAGGGCCAAAAAAGGTTTAAGACTTACAAAGACTAAATAGCAAAATGGCAGAAGAAAGTCCTGTGTTATCAGTAGTTACTTTAAATGTAAATGGATTAAGCCATAAAAAGGAATGGAGTTCATACATGCAACAACATGGATGAACTTTGAAGACATCATGTTGTGTGAAATAAGCCAGACATGAAAGTACAAATATTGTATGCTCTCATTGGTATGATATAATAGAGTAAGGAAACTCATAGAATCAGAATCTAGAATATAGGTTACCAAGAATGGGCTGGGAGTAGGAAATAGGGAATTGATTCTTAAAATGTACAGAATTTCTATTTGGGATGATGGAAAGGTTTTAGTAATGGATGGTGGTGATGGTAGCACAATATTGTGAACATAATTAACACCGCTGAGTTATATATTTGAATGTGGTTAAAAGGGGAAATTTTAGGTTGTATATATGCTACTAGACTATGTTTTTAAAAAATATCCATGGATCTGTATAACATATTCAACCCTAAGTTAAACCATGGACTATAGCTATTAGCACAATTATAAAAATGTGTTTTCATCAATTGTAGCAAATGTACCACAGCAATACAAGGTGTTAATAATGGAGTGAAATCTGGGAACCCTGTATTTTATGCATCATAAACTCACAATGTATCTAATTGAAAAAAAATGTGCAAGGGGGCTTTCATATCATGTTGAAAGCTATAACTAGAAACTAGATTCTTGTACCCAAGTAAGAAAAAAGAAGGTAGGAAGAATAAATCCAACCAAGGAAGCAATAGAATGATACATTTCTTCTATCCATTCTTTGATGCCCAGATAAGTCTTCTGCTATCTGGTACGAGGGTAAAGCAAAATTTAGAAAAAGACAAAAATGTCATATTGAAAATAAATAGATTACATATTAACAAACAAACAACAAACACTGGTGTCTTGGTCCTGCCACTGGAGATTCTAATGTCATCACTTCAAGTGCAGATGTGTATTTTCACAACTCCCCAAATAATTCTGTCATATAACATAACTTAAGAATCACTGGATACATGATAAAGTCCACAATCCTTATATAATGTAAAAGCTATGCCAAAATTTGGTTGCTGCCTATAAGTCCAGTTTAATCTTTTGTTCCACCTTGTCAAGCACCCTTGATGCAATATCAAAGGGCTTCAAGTTCCTAAAATGCCTTCCTCACTACCAGTCTCTGTCTACTAGGAGAAAGACCTTGGGAATCAAGGAAAACATTCTATTTCCATTGTATCTCCAACATCTCGCATAGTGCCTAGGTGCTTAAAGAATATTTGTTAAATTCATTGATTTTTCCCAGTATCACAAAACCAGTTAATGTCGCATCAGAGCCTCAAGTGAACCTCGAGTTCTTAATTTCTAATGCAATGATCTTTGTATACCATTTAGCCAGTATCCATGTAGCAGTTTGGCAGTTTGATATAGTTATGAATTCCAAAAATAGATATTGGATTATGCTTGTAAACTGGTCTGTTCATCTGGGCATGATTAAGTTATGATTAGGTCTTTTATTGGGCCAAGTCAGTAGGGTATTGAGCTCCGCCCCTTGGTGGGTGGGGTCTCAGAGATAAAAGACGTGGCAAAGGACAGAGATGGAGTTTTTTGAATTGGAGTTTTGATGTTGGAGTCTTGAGCCGGAGCCCCAGAAAGTAAGCATACAGAGGAGCTTGGTCATGAGGAAGGAGAGAAGGCCCTGGGAAAAGAGACAAGCCATTCACCTGACAGTCTACAGCTGGCCCTGTGGAGAGAACAAGCAGCTGAACCTGGAGAGAATCAAGCCCGGGGAAGAGAGGAACCCAGGAAGCCGGACCCCTCACAGAGTTGGGTGAGGGAAGTAACTTATACTTTATGGCCTGGTAACTGTAAGCTTCTGCCCCAAACAAATACCCTTTATAAAAACCAACTGATTTCTGGTATTTTGCATTAGCACCCCTTTGGCTGACTAATACACTCCATGACTAAACATCACATCACCCTAGCATTCCCAGTATCTGTACTAAAAGAAAAGTGACTTTTATTTCCTCTTCTTAGGAAAAGAGTGCAAATTCACTCCTAAAAGATTACAATGAAGAGAGTATGAGAAACATATGTAAATCCTCAGAATTCAGTTGCTTCCAAAACAGACCAAATTGTGGTTATCCAAAGCATGGAAAATTTGGACCTATTCAGTTTAGTAAATATGTGAACTTTGAAAGGCTGTCTTGAGAAAAGTCAGAGATTTGCTTGTTTTATCATTCAACTTATTCCTATTTGTGGTAACTTCATTTACTTTCACTTACTTTTCTGTATTATTTATAGTAGTTTCCTTTGTTTTAATAAACACCCAAGCTAGACCAGGTGGGATCAGTATGAAATCATCCATTTTTATGTGTTTTTTTAACTTTTTAATTGAAGTTTATCATACATACATGAGCACCCATAAACAATAAGTGTGTAGTATAAATTGTGAACTTAAAAAACAAACATGCATTTTATCATACAGAGCTCCCATACATTACCTCACCACCAACACCTTGCATTGTTGTGAACCAATTGTTACAGACTATGAAAGAGCATCACCAAAACATTATTACTGGGAGTGGATGTGGCTCAGGCAGTTGGATGCCCGCCTCCCACATGGGAGGTCCTGCATTGGGTTCCCGGTGCCTCCTAAAGAAGACAAAGAAACAACGAGGAGACGTTGAACAAAAAAAAAAACAAACCCAAAACAATGCACAGACTATGAGCAAGACAATAAGCAAAAACAAAATGAGCAGGAAGCAGATGTGGCTCAAGCAGTTGGGTGCCTGCCTCCCACATGGGAGGTCCTGGGTTCAGTTCCTGGTGCCTCCTAAAGAAGAAACAAATAGAAAATGAGCAGACAGATGAGAGTGCCATCGGGGGGTAGGGGGAAATGAACTTTAAAAAAAAAAAGAATATTACTACTAACTATAGCCAATATCTTACATTTGGTATATTTCCCCCAACACACCCAGTTAGTGACACCCTGTATTAGTGTTATATACTTGCTATAGCTCATGACAGAATGTTCTCATATTTGTTCTGTTAACCACAGGGTTTGAGGGAATATTTTGGAGATTCTCCATAAAGCAGAATATAGATGGAGTTTTTGTTTCTGTTGTTGAATTTGGCTTCTAGCTTTGGAATTCTCTCCAAATGTTTTCCCAGTCAGACCTCTAGGCTATGGAATAATTTAGTGTTTTCATGCTTACGAATTTCTGCCCTTTGTAGAAAAGCCATGCTGTATGCAACTTTCAAAAAATATATAAACAGTAAAAAGATTTATCTGAGAAGCCTATTAAGGTGATAACTGGTTAAATGAGGTAAATTCCGTGTTGAAATAAGCCAAGATATTTCCTTTTAGTAAAAGATCCTATTTTACTAGTATGAATTCTTGCCCTGACACTGAGCCACAACAGACAATTTGAGATGAGAATAATTAATTGAAAGATATATTTCGTGAAGCAGATGACATTGTCAGGGTAAAAAATAAGAAAAGCAGAAAGGCAAAGCGGAATTCACAATCTAAAGATGCGGCACTTAAAAAAAAATTCAGCCCTTTCAAGTGATGCAGGTATTTTCTTCTGATGAACTAAAATGCAGAAGGCAATTCAACCCTTTAGAGGTCTGTTTTTCATCAGCTTTGATCTGAAAATTGAGACAAGTGTTTGGAGTACTGTCGCTGATAAGGAGGAAAGTGAGGGCTGGAAGCATCCTTGAACAGAATGTGGTTACTCACACCCTGAGCGATTAAACCCTCACTGCATTTTTTTAAGGCAAATTCCACAAGACACACAGTTTCAGAAATCATTACAGAGAAAAAGAACACCACACACAGTACTTTCATAAGAGCAAAAGCTGTCATGACCACAGAATACCAAAGCATAAGCTGTGCACATATTCCCAGTTTCATCTTTAGTTTTTCATATTTGTTTCTAGACACTGTTTTCTCTGACACAGATAGTGTTTACCATCTCTGCCTGTCACATAATGAAACAGAAGGGGGAAACCTTTATTATGGTGTTAGTACTTTAGAAAGGTACCAATGAGATGGGCATTGGACTTCCTTTGGTTTTATTTTATTATTATTCACTCCTCTAGGGAATGCTATTTCTTTGATCTGCGGAGCCCAAGGATTTGTTGGTCATTGAAAGGCCAAATTAATGAGACCTGTTTATGATTGAGAAGCAACCACTTGAGACCTAAATGTTTACAGGCATTTGCCATCCCATAAGCCAACTCCTCATTACAACTCTAAGACCTTCGAATTCTGGTCAAAAGACCAATCTGAGTGAAAATTTCTCCAACAGGCCTGGATTCAGCTTGTGGAAAATCTGGCCATAATTATTCAGTGTACCTCTCAGTTTTAAGGGAACAAGACTTAATACTCCATCAGCTGAAAAACAGAAACTTTTCACCTAACCATTGGGCTTTTCCATTTGCAGAATGCATGGAATCTCTTTGGAGTTGTGCCTTTTCTGTATCTATGCTAAGTGACTGTGCATGTGTGATGAGGAAACAGTTGATGAAACCATTTAAACACTACTCAGCACCCACTATATGGCAGATACTGCATGGCTCTGGAGACACAAAGGAATAAGACACAATTATCACAGGCCTCAAGCAGTCATGATCTAGTGAGGGAGACAGATCTGCACACACCTAATTAAAATATAATGACATAATGTGGCAAATGCCATAATACAAGAGTACAGGGAGCTGTAGGAGCATGAAGGAGAGATAAATTAGTTCTGCTATGTTTCCAGGAAAAGGGGGCCTGGGGCTATGTGACAGAGGAAGTGATATATTAATCAGCTGAGCTGGGGTTCTCTAGGTAGAGATGACACGGAAAGCCACTCTGGAAAGAGGAACCAACAAAGACAAGACTGATCGGGTGTGTGAAAGAGTATATAGGAAACAACTGATTTCGTAAGTTTGCAATCAGGTGATCTTGTTCCACAAAGGGAAATTTTGGAGAAAAGAGCTAATCCCCCTTCTAACACTGATGTGTAGAAGAAAGCAGACAAAATAAGCCTTAGAGTTGCCTTGAAAGAAGTGCGATGGCACAAAGAGGCAACTGGTAGCATGGTGGGGAGAGAGAAGGGTAAAATAATTTAAAGCCCACCCCAGACTAATACCCTTCTCTTTACATGCTATTTGCATGTTCATAAGTTTATCTAGAGGATTTTCTCATTTTTGCCCACATTGCTGTAGCAACCTGATCCCCAAAGCAGTACTGAACCCCTTGAGTGACTGGATTCAAAGATGTATCCAGGCTTTGCCATGCCCTAGGGACAGTGTCTAAATCCCAGGAGGGATATAGGCTAGAGGTCCCCTCAGAAGAGCAAAAATAGAAGGGAGACAAACACTGCTTCAGTAGAATTGGGGATCCTGAGGAGACCCTGCCAGAAGTAGAACTGAGGAAAAGCAAGGTTCTCTTATCTAACTGACCAGGAATGTTCAGCCAGAATAATGCTGATGATGGGAGTAAGGAGTGAGGAGAAAGAATTTCAGCCCATTTGGAACTCTCCAAAAGGATAAGGGGCAAACTGGAATTTGACTGGAGGAAAGATTTTTTTCTAGGAAAACTTCCTTTCTCCCAGCATGGGCCAAGTACTTTGTATATTCTAAGAACCATGTCTCTTATGCCATAGTACTTAGCTCAATTTAGATGATTCCATTTCATTTTTATAATTATTTTATTAATGTCTTTCCTCCTCCTGTTAGATTCTAAGCTCTTTTTTTCATCACATCATGCCCCCAGGGCCTCAACAGGATCTGGAACATAGTAGGTGCTCAAAAAATATTTGTTGAATGAATGCAAGATTGACAGATAACTCCTCTGTGTCTCTTCTGTATGACAATAGTCTTCCATCTTTGGGGAGATTGGTCCATAGAGGTTACTAGACCTAGAAGCATGTTGTAGATGATTTACAGTTAGGAGATATAGAGGATGGCATAATTTTCTAAGTAAAAGCTTCAAGGAAGGAGAGGAAGTCCTCTGGCAATGCTACTGTGAGCAAGTAGTCCCCAGTCATCTTTTCTCCCACTCTATCCTCTATCTGTTCCTTGGACATGACATGTTCTCCCTTGTCTCCAGGTCTTCACACATGCTGTTCCTTCTACCCTTACTGACTCTGCACCATCGGTGTTTATAAATAAAGTATTATTGGAACACAGCCAGGCCATTTGTTTACATATTGTGTAATGGCTACTTTAGTGCTACAAAGGCAGAGTTTAGTAACTGTGACAGAGAGCCTATGGTGCACAAAGCCTAAACTATTTACTTTCTTGCCCTTTAGAGAAAAAGTTTCCTGACCCCTGTTCTGGAAAATATGAGCAGGAAATATGATGGATAGAAGATCAAGTTAAATGGCATAGCAATGATGCAATTGGCCAAATCCGGAACGTGGTACGTTCTACAACAGTTTCTTCAACAAATCAATGGCATTTAAAAAGGGGAGGTGGGGGTGGGGTGCCATAGACTACAAAAGACTTGACAAACACAAATGCTTTCAAGGGGCCAAGGAGATAAATAAATTGGATAAAATTTGCCAACTATCAAACAATAGAAAATGAGTGGTAGGGCATAAATTAATTGAAATGCAGATTTTTAAAAAGGTGTTGTGAAACCCTCAAAACATGTTGACTGACTGAATTTGGCCAGTCAGGACTAACTTGTAACTTCTCATGTGGGTGGTGAACACCCGTTAATGCATTGCTTATTTTGTTCAGTTGTTTCTCAAGCTTCTTCAGATCAAATGTCTGTTATTTTATTATATTATTAATTAATGTGTCTGTTTACCACTTCATAGCCCTTTGGAATTTTATCTGCATGGATTTGAAATAACTTGAAATACCAATGTTTCCCCCCCACTGCACATTAGTAGGTGTTTTCCCAAGATTAATCACAAGCCATGATTGTCTACCCACACATGTCTAGCCTTGATAGCTCCATATGCACCATGTTTCTATTCTTTGTTTTGTTGAAAACACCTCATGTAGTACCATCTGCAAAGTTTAATAAATTCAAGACTAATAAAATATTAAATGAAACCTTTTAAATAATAAGTAGAAGTCACATAGTACAGTCTTCACTTAGGTATGTGATCCTAGGAAGCTGTTTAATCTAGATACTTTCATTTTCTCCATTGCTTCATTCTCTCCACTTCTATTTTTATTATCATGAGAGCAAGTATTTACAAGACTATTACCTTCTTTTTATAGGAATAAGTGCCAGGGTCATGAAATTGTCAAGTTGGAATATCTTCGCTTTAAAATCTATTTTGTTTGTTGTTTCTAACTAAATATTGCATGAAGGAGTCTTGCATGAATTTGATTCTCTGGTTCTGATGTGTTATTTAGTCACATGGTGATTAAAATTTATATTTGTAAAATGCAAAAAGTGTAGCTACAAGAAAATATGTGAAGTTCTATGAGTTCCTTCTAAGAAAAAAACACGAGAAATAAATTAAATAAAAATACAAATTTATCACTTGTACAGCAGAATTTGTATAGAGCAACAAATGACACTTCTGTACAAAGATGTCTAAACAGTCCCTATACATTTTAAAATAAAAAATTTGGAGAAAATTCAAAAGACCTGTTGGGATAGAAAGGTAAGTCCAGAAATAGGCCCAACAACAAGTGAAAATTTAGTATGTGAATAGAGATTGCATCTCACATCACTGAGAAAAACATGGATTTTTTGTTTTGGGGGGAATTATATTAGATCTGCTCTTATTACCATGCACAAGAATGAACTAACTCCAAATGGATTAGTGATCAAAATTTAAAAAATGAAACTCTGCAAGTACTTTGATCAAAACCATAGGTGACACCCTCTTTTACCTTCATGAATATAGAATACAGCAAATGAGGCAAAATGTTAAATTTGATGGCTCTGGATATCTGGGGAATGGGGTGTGTCGGAGTTCT
>PVKH010019825.1:0-14749 GCA_004027955.1 Chaetophractus vellerosus | reverse complement strand
GAGCCGCCGTGGGCAGGGCAAAAAGCTGCCACGGACAGGCAAAAGCCGCCACGGGCAGGGCAGGTCGCCTGCAAATCGAGCGCAGCCAGCCACCCGCGAACTGAAAAGCCGGCCGTGATGGAAGCAGAAGCCACCCACAAGCGGGGAAAGCCGCGCCTGCGCAGTGACCAAGTCTCGGCGCGTCGCCGCAACGGGGGGGGGGGAAGGGGAGATATGTAATAAAATAAATAAATCTTTAAAAAAAAATATATATATATATATATATAAAATATAGCAAAATTTACTAAGCACACATTTAAAATATTTATCTGTGCACATTTTGACTATACAAGAAGACTGGCACAAAATTTTTTAAAAAAGCTTGTTTTATGAACAGAAAAAAGATTTAGTCACATGAATTGTATTTTCTACATAGTATTTTGTGATTAGAAGGAAACTTAGCACGTCTCATTCCTTCCTCCCCCCCACACATACTTTTTAAAAGGTGAGTAAACAAAGGCTTAGCAAAGGGCACTTGACTGGTGACTTAGGAAGTCACAAGAACAATGAGTGATAGAATGATTCATCAATAAAGGACCAGTGTTAATATAAAGATCTTAATTATAAAATGAATAAAAAGTGAGTTATTTGCTTTAACAAATGATTCTTCTTTCAAAAGAAATATTCTCTTTGATCAGTGTACATCTCTAATATATCAAATATTTTTCCACAATGATAAGTATTGATATGTCTCTACTGTAATATAACATAGGTTCTTGAGAATTTGGGGGCACACTATATTCTCTCAGCAAGGAGGCAATGATGGTTAAAGCAAGCTAGGACCATTCAGGAATAAAATCAATTAACTTTGTAGTTTTAAAATTCTTTTCGTAGCTCAATCTTTGACATTTCTAGGACACTCCTCTCCTTTTGTAATCCCCTTTTATTTCATACCTAAACTTACCAAGATACCCTCCCTCCCCCATCCCATCGGTATGCATAGGTGGGACACACACACACATACATGCTCTCTCATAAACGCTGTTCTCCCCCAATTGCAACTTCTCTCTCACACACACATACTTTGTTTCCATGTCTGCTTAGAAGCCTATATCAGAGTGTTCCTTTAGGAACTCTCTTCAACTCTTTCCAATACTTTTGGAAACTATTGTATTTAACTATTCTTACAGGAAAATATCACTAACAGGTTAGAAAACCTTTGCTAGACTGACAAGCTGATCAAGATGGGGCCTTTGGTATCAGCAGTGCCTGAGAACCAACTTTTATGTGAACCTAGCCAAATCAATCTCTTTAAGTTTTAGTATACTAATTTATATGACTTTGATGAGGATTAAAAGAAGTAAACATGTGAGGCAACGTTATGAACTGTATGAATATAATACAGGAAAGTAGCAGGGATTAAATGTTCAGGAACTGGCAGCTTCATTTATCAACAACAAAATTAGGGTCTGATTTTCAAAGTTACCTAAACAGCAGTGGAATAAAGGACACCATGAATTAATATAAATTTGCTTTCTTCCAATAAAAGAATTTTGCATTTGAATCTGTCTAGTAAATTCTCCACAGAATATGCTCACCAGACACACTTGCTAATGGGGGATTCTGGGCCACAGTGGTGTCACCGAGCAGTAGGGCAGGGGCTGTCTCTTCTTTCAGACAACCTGACGTGCTACATGGACTGTTCAGATAGTCCCTACTTCTATACTTACAGGCAAGGGTATCAAATTGTTGATGAGACACAGTGATATGCACTTACTTTCAAGGATATCAAATTGCTTTTGAGACACAGTAACAGCAGGCCTATCCAAATATTCTCTATCATTCAGAGAATAACCTTAAAGGATCTCATTCATTGCTTAATAAGGAAATCATCATAGCACGAAAAGAGATTAGAATGAAAAAGAGCTTGCTTTCTAGATAAATATATGATGAAGTACAAGGCATTGTACTTTAATGCCCAGGTTCAGAAAATGTAACAACCACTCTAGAGGACTACACAGCTGAAAACAGATTATGGATTATTTTAGTAAACTGCCTATTTAGCATATAAGGAATTGAATATAATAAAGGTACTTTTGGACTATCAGGTCAGTAACATTATCCAAAACTGAGTTCAAATATTCCGCTACTATGATGTTACCATACTTTTACACATACACACACACAAATATAAGGTAGTTTGAAACATCACTAATAACGCAACATATTTATTTAGCTAAATCATCTGCTATTATTTTGAACTCTACTTGATATAAACTAACTTGTAGGTATAGAAGAAAGATTGTCCAATTTTACAATGTGTAAAGTATTTGGAGATCTTCAGAAAAATATCAAATCAACACACAGTATCTTATTACAAGTATGATATCCCAAACTCTTGAGAAAAGGTTTTAAACCACAAAGATATATATTTTATATATATATATATATATATATATATATATATATATATATATATATGAATTAACATGTAAGACAGTTTTCTATAATTTCAAGTGTAAATCCATTTGACCCTGTAGGACTTTATTCCTAAAACTTAGTGCTGAAAGACAATTTAAGTGGCATAGAATTTGTAATTAATGGTACAAAATGCTCTTAAATGTCAGGATTTCCACATATTTTACAGCTTGCCCTATCAAGATTACTAAATGAATTTTCATGGGTAAATTTAAAGAATGACAAAAGCTCTCAAAGACCTTATCTTCACTCCCATAACAGTTCTCATATTTATTAAAACTATTTTGGCCAAAATGTTTCCAATAGTCAGAGATGCTTTCAAAACTAACTTCTACCTTTCAACCAGAAGAAAATCCTTGAAGTGCTGGGAAGACTTACATATAATGTAGAAATTATTTAGGTTCAGTTCAATCAACATTTCTAGAGCGTTTTTTTTTTAAATTATATATCCCCCCACTTTCTGCTTGTTCTTGCTGTGTTGATTTTTTTTGCGTTCTTCTGTGTCTGCTTGTCTCCTCCCCCCCACCCCCGTTGCGGCGACCCGTTGAGTTAGCTCACCGGGCGGCAGCCTTGCCTGCTCGCGGGCGGCTTGTCCTGCCCGCGGCGGCTTGTCCCTGCCATGGCGGCTTGCCTACTCAAGGTGGTCTGCCCACTCAAGGAGGCCCCGGGAACTGAACCCGGGGCCTCCCACGTGGTAAACTGGCACTCTACCAACTGAGCTACAGCCGGCCCCTCTAGAGCGTTTTCTATATGCTACATACTACTTCAATAGTCACTAATATAAAGATGATTTAAAACCTAAGTCATTTACTTCAAGAACTACCTAGTCCAGAAGAGGAGACAGGAATTACAAAGATGCAAGCAAGTAACTATCACATGGTGTGAGAAGTGCAAAACAGAAGGATGTGTAAGATCCAGAGGTAGTGGAGGGAATAAAACTCTTGTTAGGGCTGAAAGAGGTAATGAATACTTCACAAAGGAGGTAAAAATAGCAGGGTTTTGATGGACAAATAATTCACTAAGCAGACAAGGGGAGAAGAGAATTCCAGGCAGAAAGAATAGAACATGTGTGAAGATCACAGGTATGTAAGAGCATGATACATTCAGAAACTATATATAATTTTGACTGGATAGTGTAAAATGCAAGGAAGGAAGTGTGGTGAGAAAGGTAGATAGGTGAGATACCACGAGGGGCCTTGTATACCATACAATGGAGTTTTAATTTCACTCTATAGGTGAAGCAGAGTCCTATCAATCAGGGAAGCCCATGCTTTTATTAAGCTGCTAAGGTTTGAGGTGGCCAATTAGGACAATGAGTCATACTGAAAGGAACAACCAAAAAGTAGTACTGCCTCCCTGATGTCCTATTTTCTACCAAGAACAGCACCAGACAAAGGTTCAGATAGATACAGTGCAAACATGGAGAATCATTTCACTGCTGAGGAGCTCCAAACAAAAGCATCCTGCCTCCTCATGGACTGGGAGTGGGGCCGGAGGAGGGAGGGGCCAGGACTAGAGTGGAGAAAAGCACCCTAGCTATGGCCCCAAATGAGGCCTCTGAATGGAGGAGCCTGAACTGGGAAGGCAGATGTGCCTGATAGCATGACTGGCCTGAGTCCTTGAATGCAAGTTCCTCTCCAGACTGCAGACACTGGCTGTGCACCAAGCTGGTGTGGGGTACGCAGTGTTCCCTGTCAGGCCTGCCAGGCAGAGCCTTCTAATTGCTCGTAGTAAGGCCTCAAAGGTCACACACAGGATTTTGGCCTGAAGACGGATTCCTTAGTTCAGTCATCAACAATGTGGACAATGAACATGATAGAGAGGTACACAGCTAGGAGGCTACGGTAACAGTCTAGGTGAGATATATGGACCTTAACTCCTGGGAAAGTGACTAAACTTCATCCACATAGGAAAGGAAGTAAATCCAAGAGGGGCTGAGAAATTGAAAGAAAATAAAGGAGTCAATGTAAATGGAAGGCTAGTGTAGGTAACAGTAAGGGAAAGTACATGAAAAGCAAGAACCATAAGAAGTGGGGAAGGAGAGTCCATGATTTCAGAGCTGAAACTACTGCAAGTTGTTATGAGGAAAAAGGTAACCCTGGGTAATCAGATTGCTGAAGGAGAGTGGAAATCAATGATACAAAGCTATTATGTTGTCTTGTCCATGAAATCGCTGGAGATGATGGCACATGACAGTGACAAGGAGTTAATGATACAACTAAATGGCATGAACTTCAAAAGAGAAAGGATCTTTGTACAAGTATGAAGAGTAATTGGAAGTAGGAGAGGAGAGAGAGAATATCATTAACCTCAAACCAGTCCAGAGATTGTGGAGGAGAGAACAGCTTCCCACAAAAGGAAGTGCTATCCTTGGGGAAAAGAGTATCCTGAGAAGAGGTTGAGGGTACTGGGGAGTTCATTTTAAAGGGAAGCATAGCCACCTTGCAGCCAGAGGGCTTTCTTCCTGGGAGGAGCAGGACCAACCCTTCTCACCCCATCCCAGCTGCCAGTTTCTGAGGCTAAGTGCTGGGTCAATGCAGTCCAGAGGTGGGTGGGGGTCTGGTCGTTCTTCTACACAGTTTCCACATGTGGAATGGAGGATCTGTCTTGGGCGTGGAGTGCTGAGAATAATGGGGCCCCAAGGGCTACTGCTGCAGCTCTTGCGGCAGTGGTTCCATGCCAGGAGGGGCAAACTGAGAGGATACCCCTTCCCCTCCACAAAGCACTGAGCTCCTAGAGCAGAAGTCTCACTCAGAGAGAAGCTAGTCCCCCCTCCCCTCCCCAGTGCTAGAGCCCTAGCTCAGAGATATTTGCCTAGGTGTGTTTAGAAGTAGGCTATAAAAACAGACAGCTCCTAATCTCTTACCAAAGGAACTGACTTTATATGCAAGAGAATTTAAATCTAACAAAGCTTTCAAAAACAGTGAAGGGCAAAAGATACGGAGGAACCTTAAATGCAAATTGCTATGTGAAAGAAGCCAGGATGAAAAGACTACATTCTACATGATTCTAACTTTCTGGAAAAGGCAAAACTGTAGAGATAATAAAAAGATCGGGGGGAGGGATATACACAGGCATTCTTAGGGCCATGAAACTATTTTGTACAATTCTGTAATGATGGTTACAAGACATAATAATGCATTTGCCAAAGCCCACTGAACTGTATAGTACACAAACAATGAACCCTAATGAAAACTATGGTTTTTAGTTACTAATAATCAATATTGGTTCATCAGTTTTAACAAATGTACCACACTAATGGGGAAACAGTGGCAGCAGGGACAGAACTCTCTGTACTTCCTGTACAATTTTTCTGTAAACCCAAAACTGTGAAAAAATGAAGTGTATTTTAAAAAATACACAGAACAGCAGCAGAAGTTGTAGTAAAAGACAATTGGGAAGAAATTTGTGCCTCTAATGAAGACACTGCTTACACTGGAGGCAGACCAGTTTTCACAAGGGAATCAGAAAACAAGACAGCTGGGAGGAGTCCTCATGAGGTCAAAACAAATATCAAACAATGACCTCAGAAACCACTAAGAAGGAGCCACAATTTGATTAGATGTGTTTGTAAGAATTTATGCCCCTGGACACTGCAAAAACCGAGCAATCTGCCAGCAGTGAGTGGAGTTTAATAGGTGGGGGTAGTGAAGGAAAGAGTAGGTGAAAGCCCTACCGCGATCACTGTCATCCCGGGGTGACTGTGGGCAAATACAAACCCGTACCTCCCTGAGGTGCAACATCAAAGGCATAATACTGTGCAGGGGGAATAAATGCCACTGAAATAGTCCAGCCAGTCACTGAACAGAGAAGCAAATACAAATAACCAGCCTCAGAGCTGGGGGAGGGGGGAAGGAAGGGGTCAAGATAGTACCCAGAGTTGCTATAATGTATCATCTAAAATGTCCAGTCCCTACAAAAAATTACCAGGCATGCAAAAACAAATAAACAAACAGGAATGTATGAATCGTACACCAGAAAATGAGAGTGACCAGATGTTGAATTCAACAGAAAAAAATCTTCAAAGTAGTCATATGTTCACACAACTAAAGGAAAGCTTGATTAAGAAGATATGAGGACAATGTTGCATCAAATAGTGAATACCAATAAAGACAAGTTTTTTTAAAAAAAGAAATGGAAATTCTGGAGTTGAAAAGTACAAAAAACATTTTCTAGAGGCGCCCAACTGGCTGGAAAAATAATGAGGGAAAATGGAGCAAAGTTCCTAGAGAGAGGAATGGGAAAAGTTGAGAGTAAAAGCAATAGACTAAGGAAAAAGAGTAGAAGGGGATGAGAAAACAGGACAGAAATGGTACGTAAAGACATCTCAATTTGGGATGTTGCAAAAAGGTGGCAGGGCTGCGAGGTATGGCTGCATCCCCTGACCTCAAGGTTTCCAGTCTTGGAATAAACCTATTTGGAGCTATGACTGGCTGAGGGCCCCAGAGAGTGTTGGTGTTACAAATGATTCCAGGTACTTGTGTTCTTTTACTCCATCTGTGATATTTTTCTTTAAATAAAATTTGATAATGTTTAAAACTCTTTTTGAGAATGTGTTTGCATCTGGCAAAGGAAAGTTTTAATCACGGGTAAAAAATATATATTTTTAAAAGCTCACTGGGATGGAACAGTAAGAACACTGATTAACATTGTTTTCAAGTTCAGAAATGGTTTCCAAGAATGTCTGTGTTGGAAGAACTTTAAGTGCTTGTGTAATTTATTAACCCCAGAGGAGTATACAATATACCTATAAATAAGCTTCTTTCTCTGGGGAAGGCAATTACAGCCTTAAAAAGTAATCTTCTCTACTGTCTAATAAACAGTCGAGGAAGTGCTTTCGGATGTTTACTCTAAAGCTTTTAATTGGATCCTGCTTTCCCTGGTTCCAATCAAGAGGAACAGCTAGCTGACAATATATTTATAATTATTCTTCAAATAACATTTAGCTCATCCCTTTCTACCCTGATGAAGACTTTCCTTTTAGGTCCAATTTTAAAAACTCCTTAAAAACATAGACATAGCTTTTCAGTCATTGATCTATATAAAAACACAACCTATGAGCCCCTGCTAGATCAGAAGAAGAGTGATTAAAGTTCTTATTAATACGTATAAAATGGATTTAGGAGTGATTTGGCTGAGACATCTGGCGCCTACTTATTGCCAGAGGTATTTAGCATTATTTGGGAGCTAGTGATTTCTTTTCTCCCCTTACACATCCTCTATGCATCCCTCCCAAAACTGTGTATCATGGTAAGTTTTAAATTACTGTTTCAGATAAACTTTGTATTTCAGATTTCAGTGATAAAAGAAACGATAGGCATATCTATCATTGTGCAAAATACTGTGCTAAGTGTTCTATATGGAATCTCATTTAACTTTCAAAACCATCTGTGTAAAAGAAAACATGGTGATTCACATTTTAAAATAAAACAGAATAATTCTCTTTGGACTCTACATACAACATTTTAAACTCATAGACATTGATAAATATTAAATATAATAGCTAACATAAGATTTTGAATTATCTGATTCATTCCAATCTCTTCCATTAAATATTTAGTCAAATCCACTATAAAAATAGTTAAATTATCCTATGTGATTGTCACCACTTTACGGAGGTCCTTATCCCCTTCTGAAAGAGCATTAACATATTTCAAAATGAACGAAAGAAAAGAGTGGCAGAAAAAAGGTAAAAATCAAGTTACATGGCAAACTGACTAAACTAATTTAATAGTATTTATTTCCTATCTGTAAAGGAACTTTATGAAACTCCTTGATAAAATGGACTCACAATCTTGATATAAATAATAGATTTAATTTTGTGTAAGTCACTTCTTTCCTAAATGATTTTCAGCACTTAAAATTACATAAGGGACAACATTGAAAGTACAGGTTTATCTTTCACAATGCCAATACATATCAAAGCAATAGTACTTACCTCCTTTGCACTCTTAATTTTAGTCAGAAATGTATGCAGCTCCATTGTTTCTGCAAATAGTGCACGACATACTGCCTGATAATGATTTGGTGCATCTGATTCTGTGGGGAGATGAGCAGCACATAACTGTAGAAGAAGAAAATACAATCATAGGGTGCTTTTTTATTATTTTGGTATTTTGGTACCTTAAAAACAGACACACCCAGAATATCCACAATTTCACATCAGAATGGTAATTTTCATTGTCTAATAGTTACTGCATTGGAAGAGCAATAGTAAAGGCTACACAATTATATGGGGAAAGTAGTTCACTAATTCATAAACACCCAACAGGACAGAGGAGCTAAGAGAAATTAGTTAACAGCTATTTGAAAGGACAAACATGTCAAAGTTTTGATTTGGAACAGAAAAGTGTAGTTGAGTATCTATCATCTAATCCTGAATTTTAAAAATTCATAAAATTAGCCATTTTAACCATTTTCAGGTGAAAGTTCAGTGGCATTAATTGTATTCACAATGTCATACTATCATCACCACCATCCATTACCAAATTTTTTCATAACCCTAAACAGAAACACTATACACATTAAAAAATAACTTCCCATTCTCCCTTCCCTCAGACCCTGGTAGCCTCCAACCTATTTTTTTGTCTCTATGAATTTGCTTATTCTAGATATTTCATATAAGTGGACTCATAATCCAGGTATTTTAATAGCTTATCCTATACTGAGTATGCACTCTATTTGCTATGGCAGATATTCACGATAACAATATTCCTCAAGGTAAGCCTGACTTATTCCCATTTTATAGCAAAGGAAACTGAGGCTACAGTCATACAGTTAACACAAGGAAAAAGGAGAATTCAAACTAGTTCTATCAGATTCTAAATCCCAGGGTGTCACCCCCACACATATTGAATTTTGTGATATAGTAAAAAAGTCAGGAAAACATGTGGACCACTGGAGAGCTCCTCATCCTCCAATGGGAACCTCAGTAGAGGAAGATGGTTGAGGGCAGCATGAGCCCACTGGTGATGCTTACAGTCCTACTGTCCTTTACCATTTATATCCCATAATCCCCACAAAACTTCCTGAGGGTGAAAGATGCAATTTAACAACATGCACAAAAATTTAGATAAAAAGTAAACCACCATTTATTAGATTGGAGAGACATTCTATCAAGAGTCTTGTGCATGGAAATAATTTTATCTTTCTATAAAATTATAATTTTGTATTCATGGACAACAGTCATGTTTTAAAGTGCTTTATTTACACTGGAAACCTGTAAATTCTTCCTTAATTCTCTACTATATTCAGTAAATTTAACATAATTGCTAGAAACATACATTTTATTATATTTTAATTCCTATCTGTAGCAGAGTAAAATATCTTTGTGGTTTGTAAAATATTTCATAATGTGACTTTCTGTTGTTTTCATTTGTAATAATCTTGTGCATTTTAATAATTAGATTGATCTCCTTTATAAAATACATTTTCAATAAAATGTCTTTTATTTTGAGTAGGGAACCTACTCCACAATCCCAAAAGAGGCTAAGAATTGATTCATCAGGAATCATGAAAAGCAAAAATCTCACAATCTTATGTATTAATTAGAGTTACCAGTACATAAAGAGTATTTTTTTTGCTCAATTTTATTTTTAACCAGTAAACAGCTTCCAATATAAAATTGTTATTTTCAGTGTAATGAAAGGCAACTGCTAAGACTTTCAACTTTCTCTAACTAATCCTGTAATTTTATATTCCAATTACATAATATAAAAAATGGCATAAATCAACAGCTTTCAAATTTTTCAATTGTAACCAGTAAGATATGTATTTTATAAGGACTTAAACACATGCATATGCATGCTGTATACATAAAAGTTTCATGAAACAAAACTAACACATCCAATTGATTTCACAACCCACTAATAGACTGTAACTTGCAATGTGAAAAACACTGGTGTGAAGTTAATAACTAGGTCTAAAAATGTTTTTTAAAATGCAGATGGCCTAATCTTATATACAGAAAATCCTAAAGAGTCTATTAAAAAAATTAGTAGAGCTAATAGTTTCAGCAAAGTTGCAGGATACAAAATCAACACACAAAACTCAGCTGAATTTCTATACACCAGCAATTGAACAATACAAAAATGAAATTATGAAATGAAGAGAAAAAAAAAAACCATTTACAATAACATCAAGGGGCCGGCTGTAGCTCAATTGGTAGGGCGCCGGTTTATCACATGGGAGGCCCCTGGTTCGGTTCCTGGGGCCTCCTTGAGCAGGCAGACTGCCTTGAGAAGGCAAGCCACTGCGGGCAGGGCAAAGCCGCCGCGGGCAGGGCAAGCCCCCGCGGGCAGGCAAGGCTGCCCGCGAGCAGGCAAGGCCGCTGCGCGGTGAGCTGACTCAGGGGGTCGCCGCAACGGGGGGGTGGGGGTGGGGGGGTGGAGACAAGCAGACACAGAAGAATGCAAAAATGAACATAGCAAGAACAAGCAGAAAGGAGGGGATATATAATTTTTAAAAATAATAACAACATCAAAAAGAATACTTAGTAATAAAGTTAACCAAGGAGGTGTAAGTCTCTATTGTACACTGAAAACTACAAAACATTTCTGAAAGAAATTAAAGAAGACCTTAATAAATGGAGTAACATCCATGTTCATACAGAAAGTTTTAATTTTTTAAGATGGCAATAATCCCCAAAAGTGATCTACAAATTAAATGCAATTCATATCAAAATACCAACAGCCTGTTTTGCAGAAATGTAAAAGCTAATCCTAAAATTCATGTAGAATTGCAATGGGCCTTAAATAGCCAAACAATCTGGAAAAAGAACAACAAAGTTAAAGGACTCACACTTCCCAATTTCAAAACTTACTACAAAGCTACAGTAACAAAAACTGTGTGGACCTGGCAAAGATAGTCTATATAAACAAAGGAAATATAATTGAGAGTTGAGAAATAAATCCAAACATGTAACTATGGTCAACTGAATTTTGACGAAGTACAATAAAATGAGGTATGTCTGTATGTTTATTGGGGAAATAAATCCTTTGCCCATTTTTAAATTGAGCCGTTTGTCTTTCTGCGGCTGAGTTGTAGGAGTTCTTTATAAATTCTGGGTATTAAACCCCTAACAGATATATGGGTGTTATAAGCCTTTATAACTATCTACTTAACGATTCCACTTAGATGTTACAAAGATGTCTCAAACTTTTAACATTTCCAAATTTCAACCCTATTTCCCTTAGTCTCACCCATCTTTTCTATCTCAGTAAACAGCACTATCCTCTACTCACATATTTATAACAGAAATATGAATCATCTTTGATTCTCTTCCCTCCCCACCTCCCACATCCAATCCATCATGAAGTCCTGTTGTTTCTATCATCAAAACAGCCCCAAAGCTCTCTACTTTTCTCCATCTCTTCTGCCATCATCCTAAATCAAAGGCACTATTACCTTTCACTATGTCTCCTGGCTTTCTCTCTCATCCACCTATAAGCCTCATCTCCATCCAACAGCCAAAATGATCTTTTATAAGAGATTATATATTAATACCCTGTTTAAAAGTGTCCATTTATCCATGGAAACAATATACGATGAGTGCCGACTATGTACCAAACACTGATGGATGAGAGACATAGCAGCAAACAAGACAGTGTCCCTGTCCTCTCAAAACTATCATTCTAATGGGTGTCTCAGATCCCTAAAAGACACACACAAACACACATGTTGAGAATAACAACCACTACTGGAGAAAAAAAAAATCAGGGTAAGAAAAAGTATTTGGAGCCCATAGTGGAGGACGTGAGATAATCCAGAGAGAGTAATATTTGAGCCAAGACCTCAATGAAGAAAGGACTGAGCCATGCAAAGATCTAAAAGTGTTCCAAGAGGAGTAGAGTCAATGGCTTTCCACTGGATTTAAAACCCAAACTCTTTTTTTTTTTAACATGTAACCATTTATTTATATGTCATATCATATCATATCATATCATATTATATATCCCCCCCTTTCTGCTTGTTCTTGCTGTGTTCATTTTTTGCGTTCTTCTGTGTCTGCTTGTCTCCCTGCCGTTGCGGTGACCCACCGAGTCAGCTCTCCACGCGGTGGCCTTGCCTGCTCGCAGGCGGCTTGCCCTGCTCTCGAGTGGCTTGCCCTGCCCGCAGCGGCTTTGCCCTGTCATGGCGGCTTGCCTTCTCAAGGCGGTCTGCCCACTCAAGGAGGCCCCGGGACCCGAACCCGGGGCCTCCCATGTGGTAAACCGGCGCCCTACCAATTGAGCTACAGCCGCCCCCCCCCAAACTCTTTTCTATGCTCATACATTTTCTCATCGTCTTTCCATTCTTTTACTTTCACACTTTCTTCAACCTTTTATTTAAGATGTGTCTACTGTAAGCAACATGTGTACTTTAGACTTACAACACAGCTCAATTTGGACTAACCATATTTAAGTTGCCATGTGGCTAGTGACTACTGTACTGAACAGCACAGATGTAGACCCATTTTTATTTACTGTAATTATTGCTATATTTACATATAAAACTATTGCCCTATATTTTTCTATTTTTCCCACCTGCACTATATTCCTTTTATATTCTTTCTACCCTTTCTTTTGGATTTTATTAGCCTATGCTGACCCCACTACCCCATTAGCTTGGTATTTACAAATTCTTTTACTATTTTTTATTTATTTACTAGAGATTAGATGTGCTTTTGACTTATCAAATATAATAGCTTAATGTTTTAACCTCTTCCCAGAATAACTCCATTTACCTTCTACCACCTTTGGAGCTGGTGATGTGTATTTTAACTCTCTCTATGTATTCTAAATCCTGCAAGACATTATTGTTGTTTTATGCAATCAATAGTAATTTAGATTTATTATATTTATTTTTGTCTTTGCTCTTAACACCCTGTATCTCCAAGTTTCTACCTGGCATGATCTTCCTCCTGCCTCATGAATACCCTTTAATATTTCTTTTAGTGTAGGTCTACTAGTGAAAATTTTTCTTTGTTGTAATCAGAAGAGGTCTACTTTGCCTTTATTCTTGAGGTACCAGGGATTGAACCCAGGATGTCGTACATGGGAAGCTGGCACTCAACCACTGAGCTACATCTGCTACAATGAGAGTTGGTTTTCTTTTCTTTTTTCTTTTTTAAGATATACTGGGGGGAACCGGCTATAGCTCAATTGGTAGGGTTCCGGTTTACCACATGGGAGGCACCGGGTTTGGTTCCCGGGGCCTCCTCGAGCGGGCAGACCGCCTCGAGAAGGCAAGCCACCGCGGGCAGGGCAAGCCGCCGCAAGCAAGGTCAAGCCGCCGCACGGTGAGCTGACTCAGTGGGTCGCCGCAGCAAGGGGAGACAAGCAGACACAGAAGAATGCAAAAATGAACACAGCAAGAACAAGTGGCGGGGGGATATATAATAAATAAAAAATAAATCTAAAAAAAAAAAAAGATACTGGGGATTGAACGCAGGACCTCAAACATGGGAAGCCAGTGCTCAACCACTGAGCTACATCTGCTCCCCAATGAGAGCTGCTTTTTCATTTGTTTGTTTGCTTGTTTTTAGGAGGTACTGGGGATCGAACCCAGGACCTCAGACATGAGAAGCAGGCACTCAACCACTTGAGCTACATCTGTAACCCTTGAAATATATTTCACTGGGTAAAGAATTCTAGGATCTTAACACTTTGAAGCTATCATACCTATGTGCCCTTTAGCTTCCTCTTTTCTTTTGAGAAGAGAATTGTACTCTAATTGATGTCTTTTCTTCCTCTGGCTGATTTTAGGATTTTCTATTTGTGGTTCTCATCAGTTTTACTAAAATTAAATTAGATGTATATTTCACTTTATTTATCATGCTTATAGTTTGTAGGGATTCTTGAAATTGTGAATTGGTGTTTTTCATCAGTTTGGGAAAATTCTCAGTCAGTATATCTTCAAATACTGCTTCTGGTCTCTCCTTTGCTCTCCTTCTAGGAATTCAGTTACACATACTTTCTTCTGATCTTACCCTCTATTCTGTATTGTTTATTAAAAATCCTTTTTTTTTGTTTCTCAATGCTTCATTCTAATATTTTCTACTGACTATATTCTACTTCACTCATTCTCTCTTCAGCTCTGTCTAATCTGCTGTTAAATCCATTTACTGAGCTTTTATTCAGTTATTGTATTTTTTGATAATCAAATTTTCATTGGATTCTTTTTATATATATTTTCTAGATCTCTAATGAAAGTTTCAATATTGATGCTTAGAACCCTGAAAATCATTTAAAGGTCAATTTGGTAACTTTGTAATCTGGATTCCTGTATAGAATCATTAGTAATATTGTTAAGG
>PVKH010019824.1:0-14749 GCA_004027955.1 Chaetophractus vellerosus | reverse complement strand
CGAGCATTTTTTCATGTGCCTTTTAGCCATTTGTATTTCTTCCTTGGAGAAGTGTCTTTTCAGGTCATTTGCCCATTTTTAAAATTTTTTTTTGTCTCCACTGAAATTGTTAGCGTTGGGCAAAGTAGAAAACCCTGTGTTTTACGTTTCTTGTTGCTAAAACAAATACCCTTCAATGAGTGGGCTTATACAATGGTAATTCATTGGCTTATGATTTTGAGGCTTGATGATGGTTTCTCCCCAAAAACAGGTGTTCTGTAGCTGAATACTAGTGATCCCTTGTCCTTGGCTCCTCTGTCACATGGCAATGCACATCGCAGCCTGGGCCTCTCCCTTTTCTTCCAGGTTCTGTTGACTCTAAGCTTCTAGCTGGTCCTCTGTGGCTGTTTACTTTCTCTGTGACCTTCCATATAAGGCCTTCGAGTAACAGCTTTAAGAATGATCCTGGGCCAAACCTTATCTGAAGTAACCTTACAAGGGTTCAAACCTACAGGAATGGATTAAGTATAAGGCCAGGTTTTGCTGGGGTACTTCGCTCCAAGCCACCAAACCAAGAATAGATTGTCATTAGGGAATGGATGTACTATCTTAACTCATAACATCGTGGAGAGCATAGGTAGTCAGCATATGCGAGGAATTTATCTTCATCTAAACCTATTTCTTTAGAATCTATATTACATTTTCAAAGAATTGTATTAAAATATTCCATCATAGTAAGTATAATAAACATATTCAATGTGAATAAACATTCTATAAAATAGAAGTTATTGGAAATATAATTTGTCTGTCTCCATATTACCTACTCATTAAGTAAATATTTTATTTGATCTTTTGTGGCAAACATTTTTTCTTAATAATGGACTTTAAAACAATTTTTGAAGTTTTATTATTTGGTATCAATATTTTAAGGGCTATTCAAAATTTTAGGAGTGACTTATGCATAGTTACTTTCTCAATGATCTTATATTTTTCTTAGACATGCTGTAAGTTAAATAAAAGTCATGCATAAAATACCTAAAACACAGAATTCCCATATAGTACCCTATTATTAACATCATTCATTAGTGTGGTATATTTGTTACAATTCATGAAAGAACATTTATATAATTATACTATTAACTATGGTCCATCATTTAAAATTGAGATCACCTTTTTGTTTTGTACAGTCCAATGTATTTTTTTTATTCTTGTCCATATAAACAACCTAAAATTTCCCTCTCATAACCACATTCACATATATAATTCAGTGCTGTTAATTACATTCACAATGTGTCTCTACTATCAACATCATCCATTACCAAAATTTTACAATCAACTCAAATAGAAACTCTATGACTCAAGCTTTGACTCTCCATTCCCTAACCCCAACCCAGCCCTTGATATCCTATACTCCAGACGCTGACTCTTTGTGTTTGTTAATTGTAATTATTTCATATCAGTGGGATCATACAGTATTTGTCCTTCAGTTTCTGACTTATTTCACTCAGCATGCTGTCTTCAAGGTCATATGTTGCAATATGTAATAGAACTTCATTACTTTTTATGGATGAATAACATTCATTGATAACATTCCATTGTATGCATATACAATATTTTATTTATCCATTCATTGATGGACACACGGGTAGCTTCCATCTTTTGTCAACTGTGCATAATGCCATTATGAATATCAGTGTGAAAATATCTGTTCAAATCCCTGCTTTAATTATATGGGGAACCTATGGGTAGAAAGCAACTATGGACTAAAGTAGACTTATGGTTATTCTAGCAATGAAGAACTTGTGCCATTGATATAGCAGTGGCCACCAGAGATTCTGAGGGGAAGGAGAGGGAAAATAGGTGTAATATGAGGCATTTTTGGGACATTGGAATTGTCCTGCATAACATTGCAATGATGGATACAGGCCATTATACATTTTGTCAAAACCTATAAAATTGTGTGGGGGCAAAGTGTAAATTATAATGTAAATTATAGTCCTTGGCTAGTACAGTGCTTCAATATATGTTCATATATTGTAACAAACATACCACACTAATGAAAGATCTTGTTAATGTGGGAAAGTGTGAGGAGGAGAGGGTGGGATATATAGGAATCCTTTATATTTTTTATTTAAAATTTAGGAATCTAAAGCTTCTTTAAAAATAAAAAAATATTTAAAAAATTATTTCTGGTATATAGTTAGATGTGGGATTTCCAGATCATATAGCTATTCTATACTTAACTTTCTGGATACTTATTTATGCATATTTGGTTCTTTTAGTTGCTATTGTAAATGGAATATTTTCTTGATTTCCTCCCCATAATTGCTCTTTGCTAGTAGAAACACTACTGATTTTTGCATGTTGATCTTATACCCCATCACTTTTCTTTATTTGTTTATTAGGTCTAGTAACTTTCTTATAGATTTTTTGGGACTTTCTCTATATAGGGATCATGTCATTTGCAAATAGTAAAAGTTTTACTTCTTTCTTTCCAATTTGAATGCCTATCTTTTAATTTTTTCCCTAACTTCTCTGGAAAAAACCCACCAGTACAATTTTGAATAACAATGATGGCAGCAGGCATCCTTAGCTTGTTCCAGATCTTAGAGAGAAATCTTTCAACATTTCACCATTGCGTATGGTGTTAGCTGTGGGTTTTTTATATATTTCCTTTACCATGTTGAGGAAGATTCCTTCTATTTCTATTTTTCTGAGTGTTTTTATCAAGAAACTATGGTGTATTTATCAAATGCCTTTTCTATATCAATTGAGACAATCATTTGTTTATTTCATTTCATTTTTTAAATGTGGGATATTACATTAATAGATTTTCTTATTTGAACCACACTGGCATACCTGGAATAAATCCCACCTGATCATGATGTGTTGTTGGATTCTAATTGCTAGTATTTTGTTGAGGATTTTTCATCCATATTCATAAAATAAATTAGTCTGTATTCTTTTCTTGTAATTTCTTAATCTGGCTTTGCTAATAGGGTGATGTTGGCTTCATACAATGAGTTGGGTAGTGTTACCTCATGTTCAATTTCTCGGAAGAGTTTGAGCAGGATTGGTAGAAATTCTTCTTGGAATTCTTGGAAAAATTCACTTGTGATGCCATCAAGTCATGGGCTTTTCTTTGTGGGGAGGTTTGTGATAACTGATTGAATCCATTTACTTGCAATTATTCTATTTAGATCTTTTGATTCTTCTATAATCAGTGTACATTTTTTCTAGGAATTCATCCATTTTATCTAGGTTGTCTAGTTTGTTGGCATACAGTTGTTAATAGTAACCTCTTATGATCTTTTTTTATTTCTGTGGTGAGGTAATGTACCCCCTCTCATTTCTGATGGTATATATTTTCATCCACTCTCATTTACTTTCTCAATCTGGCTAAGGGTTTTCCAATCTTATGGTTCTTTTCAAAAAAATAACTTGTGGTTTTGTTAATGCTCTCTATTGTTTGGTTGGTTTTTTAAATTTGTGTTTAATTTATTTTTGCTCTGATCTTTGTTATTTCTTTCTTTTTGCTTGCTTTAGGATTAGTTTGCTGTTCTTTTTCTAGTTCCTCTAGGGGTGCAGGTAGGTCTTTGATCTTAACTGTCTTCTTTTTAAATGTAAGCATTTAAGGCATAAAATTCACACTCAGCATTGTCTTTGCTGCATCCCATATGTTTTGCTATGTTGTGTTTTCATTTGCACTCATCTCAAGATATTTACCCATTTATATTGCGATTTCTTCTTTGATTCTTTGATTGTTTAAGAGTATGTTATCTAACTTACTCCCATATATTTGTGGATTTTCCAGTTCTATGCCTGTTATTGATTTCCAGCTTCATTCTTTTGTGATCAGAGTATGCTTTGTATAATTTCAATCTTGTTAAATTAATTGAGACTTGTTTTGTGCCCCAATATGTGATCTATCCTTGAGAACAATCTGTTTTTACTACAGACATATGTGCACCCTAGTTTGGAGTGCAATGTTCTGTATGTCTATTAGGTCTAGTTCATTTACCTTATTATTCAAGTTTTCTATTTCCTTATTGATCTTCTGTCTAGATGTCTATCTATTGAAGACAATGCTGTATTGAAGTCTCCAACTATGCTTGTAGACATGTTTATCTCTCCTTTCAGTTTTTCCATTGTTTGCCTCATGTATTTTGGGGCACTATGGTTAGTTGCATAAATATTTATGATTGTTATTTCTTCTCAGTGGATTTTATTAACATATAGTGTCTTCCTTTATCTCTTGTAACTTTGGACTTAAAGTCACTTTTGGTTATGATTTTCATGCATTATCTTTTTCCAAATTTTCACTTTTAAACTATTTGTGTTTTGGTAACATACACTTGGATCATGTTTTTTTAAAATCCATTCTGCCAATTTGTGTCTTTGGATTGAAGATTTTAATCCAGTGTTATTACTATAAAGGCAGTACTTACTTTAGTCATTTTGTCCTTTGGTTTTTACATGTCTTCTATCTTTTTTGTCTCTCTTTTCATTTACTGCTGCTGCATTTTCTGTTTAGTTGATCTTTTGTGATGTATCTGATTTATTCCTTTCTCATTTCCATTTATGTATATTTTGAAGATACTTTCCTTGTGGTTACCCTGAAGTTTGTGTTATACTGCCTACATTGGTAACCTACTAATTTGAAAAGATATGAATTTAACTTCAATAGTATACATGAGCTCTTCTTCCATATCCCTCCACTCCCCTCTTTCTGTTATTTTTGTTTGACATTACCTCTTTATATTTTGCATATGCATTATCAGGAAATAGGACTATTTTTTTTAAAGATTTATTTATTTTATTACATATCTCCCCTTCCCCCCTGCTGCGGCAATGCGCTGAGACTGGTCACTGTGCAGGTGCGGCTTTCTCCGCTTGTGGGCGGCTTCTGCTTCCATTCATGGCCGGCTTTCAGTTTGCGGGTGGCTGGCTGCGCTCCATTCGTGGGCGACCTGCCCTGCCCATGGTGGCTTTTGCCCTATTTGTGGCAGTTTTTTGCCCTGCCCACGGCGGCTCTGGCCCACCCATGGCAGCTTGCCATTCTCAAGGTGGTCTCCCCGCTAGGAGAGGTCCCTGGGAACTGAACCCGGGCCTCCCATGTGGTATGCCGGTGCCCTATCCACTGGGCTATCAAACCAGCCCCCAAGGACTACTTTTATTCAATTGTATTCCAGCTCTTATAGGAATTAAAGTGTAGAATTATGTATTGAGGGTACAGTACTACTGGGTTTTGCATTTGCCATTTAGTTACCTTTACTGAAAATCTTCATTTCTTCACACTGCACTAAGCCACTCTCTCCTGTCTGTATCTTTCAACCTGAAGGATTTCCTTTAGCAATTCATTTAGGACAGGCCTTTTGGTGACAAATTCTCTCAACTTCTGTTCATTTGTGAATTTTTTAAAGCTCTTCATCAGTTTTGTAAGACAGTTGTGCCAGAAAAAGAATTTGGGGCTGGCTGTTTTTTTCTTTCCATATCTTAAATATATCATTCCATTGTTTTCTTTTCTCCATGTTTTTTAATATCATTTTCCCATGGTTTTTGATGAGTAATCTATACTTATTCCTACTGAGAATTGCTTGTATGTGATAAATTACTTTTTACTGTTTTCGGAATTCTCTATCTTAGGTATTTGACATTCTAATTTGTGTCTGGGATTAGGTCTATTAGGGGTTATTTTGTTTGGATTACAGTGCACTTCTTGGTCATGTTTACTAATGTCTTTCATATGAGTTGGGAAATTGTTGGCCATTATTTCATCAAATATTCTTTCTTCCTTTTTCTCTCCTCTTCTTCTTATGGGGCTCCCATGATATGTATGATGGCATGTTTCATATTGTCATTTAAGTCCCTTAGACACTGCTCAAATTTTTCTATTCTTTTCACAATTCTTCTGTGTAATTTAGATTGTTCTGTCTTCTAGTTCACTCATTCTTTCTTTTGACTATTCAAAACTGAGATTGTATACTTCCTGTGTAGTTTTAATCTCCATTATTGTGACTTTTGCCCCCACAATTTCTGTTATGGTTCTTTTTAAGCTATGTAAGTCAACTTTTTGCTCACACATTGTCTTCTTAATATCCTTTCGATCTAGGTCCATATTTTCCTTCATCTTCTTGAATTGATTTAGGAGATTTGCTTGAACTTCTTTGATTAGTTGTTCAACATCTGTGTCTTCCTTGAAGTTTTAATTTATACTCTTGATTGACCCATATCTTCCTCTTTCTTAGTGTGGCATGTAATTTTTTTGCTGATGTCTGAGCATCTGATTATTGTTATATGCTGGTTTTGAAAGTCAGTTTCACCCTCTTGCCTAGGGTTTTACTGTTGATTGGCTATGTGTTAAAGCTCTTTTTTGATGTTTTTTCCATCTGTGGGGTTCTAACTTGCTCCTGTAAGTGGTTCTATGTTCTGTGTCCATGGCAAAATGTATCTAGGCTGTGATGCTGCTGTGTGACTCTTTAGCTGCAGGTCCAGACTGTTCAGTCAGGGTCATAGAACTTCTTCCCTTTTTTATGTTTTTCTTTTTTCTCATTCTTTGATTCAGTATTTGTGGAATCCTTCTCCAGTTTCTATCATCTTCCAGAGTTGCAAGTGAATGGGATTTGTCCTTTTATTAGTTGTTTCTTAAGGGAGACTCTTTTCAGGAGATATCTTATGTTGTCATGTTGATATCACTATGACCTAACCTTAATAATCTTTTGTTTCTCCAGAATTATAAAAGAATTTGATGCATAAATAATGGTCAAGAAGAATTTTGTTGAGTAAAAATATTATAAATATTATCATTTTGTCATTGCTTTCTGAGAATGATTGTCCTAACCCAATTAACTTGTTTTTAACATACTCAGGGGTGTTCAGTTGTCTCTATGCCTGGGTCTTACAGGATAGCCCTTTTAAATAGAGTAATGAGGTTCTGAGCTCCCTCCCTTATATGTGAGAGCATGCTTATCAGAGTACTCAAAAAATACTAGGATTTCTTTGAAAGAAAGTAGCTCATGTGTCCAATTTCACATGATATTGATTTATAACAGAGAAAAACAGGATATACACTTACAGTGCTTAATTATTTTATCCCAAAATATGAGTCAATCTCTAAACAGTATTGAGACAATTAGAAAAGTCAGTCCAAGTTTGTTGAGCATGTAATTAGATTCCATGAAAAATAAAGTTATCCAATGAGACTGGAAGGAGCAGCTCATTTTACCATGAAGGGAAAGGATAGGCTGAATAATTAATGAATAGACTCCCCACCTTTCAAATCCAACACCATAATCTAAATAACCTCCTAAATGATGAGATTTTGAAAAAAACAGACAGCAATCATAGACCTTTTCAACAATTCCTAGAAACTATCTACATCTTAAATATTATGGAAGAGTGGACATTTAATGGCAAAAACACCAGAAATAATTGCCAATCTTCTCATCCTTCTGAATTATTGGGACTTTAATATTTAATATTTAATATATGAGTCCCTATTTATCTTTTAATTAGGTAAAACTTATAATGAATTATCTTATTTACTTTTTTATTTACATTTTAATAACATACTTATTAGGAAAATTTTGGCTTGATATTCAGATCAGTCACCTCTAATATTTTGACCCATGTATTAAATTATGAGGTATCAGTCCTGATTTTTATTTAGGGACCATTATCCCAGTGGGTGGGGAGATAAGTAAATATTCATGAGGATGGTAGTGTATCATTGTCTACATGACATGTAACCAAAAAGAACTTGATATATAAAGTGGTGAATTAAGTCAGGCTTCCACTAGGAACATTTTTTGTTATACCTTCTAAAATTAGGGCTAATTTACGGGATAAAAAACTTGAATTATATTATCATATTTTCAGTATAAAAAAGAAACATTCTTTTTCATTGTCAATTACCTAGGAATTCTATTCCAGAGCGTGATTTTTGAAGAGGTTTTGGCCTTAAGGGATTTCTTTGTTGGATTATAGAAACTTAGGCAAGTATCACTTTATTTAAAAAGGCATTTCTTTTACTATTGGACTAAGAATAATTATTTGAGTATAACACATGCTATTCTATACCCTCTATATCATCTCCTTTTCTGCATACACACACACACACACACACACACACACACATACTAACCCACACCTCTTTTAATGGAAAAAAGATTAAGAATGGAGCAAATCTTAGGCTAGGACTCAATGCCTTCTATAACTTTGAATGCTCTGATATCAAGCAGAATAATGTGTTAAGCATGAAATCAGGAAAATAAAACACAAACAATTGGAAATTCAGTATTTATTTTATCTAAACAGAATTCTGACTAACATGTACAGTGCTCTTTCTCTCTTAATTAATGCTAAGGACATGACAACTTTTTTATTCTCCCATCTTATGGTTGTAAAGACTTTTAAAGAATACTTTTTTTCCTATTTTCATTTGCTTTTCTTGACACATAAAATAAAGCATTTTTATTCTGTTATTGAAATGTTTTGACATTAAATTGTAGAATATTTTACATTTGAAAGTTTTCCTATTAATATATTATATATCTGTGATTTGTAGATTATTATGATATCTACCATAGAGTTTGGCATTTTTGATCAAGAGATTTAATGCTTTTATATTTTTACCCAAATAATTTTGGAGCAATACACATGATCTGAATCTTTTGCCTAAAATACTTTAAAACAGATGGTCTTTAGTAATTATTAGCTGAATAAATGATCTAATCCTTGCCTCAGCATCATATAAATTACAATTTTGTTTAAGGAAGTTTTTTAAGAATTCATTGTCAGTGTTTAAAATATTAAATGGTAGTAACTGGAAATAACATGATAATATTAAATTTTACCACCCTTAATTACTAGGTTATAAAATTTTCTTTCGTGTCAAAGATTGGACTTTTATATCTTATTTTTATCTCTAGAAGTAAAAGTAAGTTCTACTTCCAATGAGAACTCCATTTAAAACAACAACAACAAATTCTCCTCTCTCTTGCTCCTGCTTTCCCACCCCTCTTTCTAAATAAGTATGTATGTTGATTCAATTGTATAACTTAAAGGGGAGAAAATATTTTAAAATCCATTTATCATTATTAATAGACACTTGTGATTATTTTCAACCTACATATTTTTGTTTATAAAAGAACCACACTAACATGATCTTCTCAGTATAGAATATAGTAACTTCCTACTACTATTACTTATTAAAAGACTTCCTAGTACAACATTAAGGCATAATCTAGTCATAAATCACTCAAGTATTGAATGAGTCTTAAGTGATGACCCTGGCCTAAATGTTGCACACCTATACATAGAAGAGTATATATAGCAAATGCCTTGTGTTAGAAAGAGAGAAGTTATAGTTATATGCCGTTTTATTTGCTGAAATATATACTGGGCTTGTTTATTTGTGGGAATTTACAGCTATATGATTTATCTACAGTGGAAAATAAGGAGAATATAGCAGGGTTTGAATGAGAGTTGCATGCAAAAATTATACTTTCCAATAAGGTCTGCTTGCATTATTTATGAGGCTAACCAATTTTATTATTCTAGAAAAATAAATAATATTGCTGGATTCCAATAGTTATCTGAAGGCAAAAATAATTACATCCACATGAATTATCATATTCTTTGTGAACATTTTCAGTGCAGAGAAGCCTATACTCATCCTTTGTTACCCAAGGAGATGTGGAAATATTATTTACCGTAATAATAACTACCAATAGTATCTAAATGCTTAAATAAAAAAAGATATGAAGTCCTCTCAGTCTTGCTTGCATTTTGAGTTTTAAACTCTAAGTACATTTTAATATTTTGTAAATTTTATTTTCCTATTAACATGTAATTATCATTAATAATAATAGAATGTATTTTTAAGAATCAGTACAGCTTCCTTAAAAATTGCTATTTGGAAAAAAGTCTTGAAAGTTTATATTTTATCTGAAATTACTTTTACAAAGTTTTTCTATTACATAATACTATGTTGAGATTGCATCATGCTGACAAGAAGTTAAAGGAAAGAAAAAAACGGGAATTTTTTTATATAAATTACATGTTTTTGTGGCATATGATTTTGGTAAAAAGTCAGTTGCAATTTTAAATAAAAGCACTTGCAAGATTGGTAAGCAGGAGGAAACTCAGGGTATCTTATATGTTTTGAACAAATAGATGAGTGATGATGAATTACCAGTAATAACAGGGAGAGATGAACTTAGAACAGTTTTCTGCTGTCTCCGAAGTCACAATTTTGTTTCATAAGTTGTATTGCTCAGCTTTCTATATCATGTTAAGTATATATCATTTCTCTTTCAGAAATACTAAATGGTTTCATAGTAGAATAAATTGCCAATTTTCAATCATTTTCCATACTGACCTTGACCATTGCAGATAGTCATGGTGCCATAAGGGCCAGCTGAAGTCATGGGAGAATTTGAAATGGACTGAATATCAAATTTAAATAGATATTACTGTTCCTCTTAAGATATTCACAAAATGTAAAGATCTCCCTCTCCAACGGCCCCAAGTGAATGTTCTCATTTATCACTAAAGGTTTTTTCAAATTATCTCAGACCAAATTGATATGCACATGTGTCTTTTGAAAGTAAATGAGCCCAAAGCTCTGCTTTCAATCTCAATGTCCTTTTGGACAACTCATGATTCCTGGTAGTTCTGAAGTGCTTATTTATATAATAACTGTATTGATTTGGATTTACAAAAGTAGTACATTAGAGATGGAATTGTACATCTTGTTGGTCCTATAAGCTCAGAGTACTTGATCATTTTCCATTTCTTTGCATGAATTAAAATATTATCTGCAGGATGAGGTAAATATGTTTTTTTAACATTGGATACTTAGTATTGGAATTCAGTATATTTTAACCTAATATTGGTTTATTTTTATCTGTGGAACTGCATATTTTACTTTATAATTTGTCTTAAATTCATTTGAATTTGCCAAGTATTTCCATGATTACTGGAAGTGTATGTGAGGTAAGCTAGCAATTTATAATCTAAATAAGCAGGTTAAGTGGGTTAATTGGGTTTTCATTTTGCAGTTACATTCCTGCTTATTTTAATAAATAGTGTTAAAGTATATTGGTATTATATTATCACTTGCTATGTAATTTTCTTTCATTCATGTACAGTTTTTAGTGTTTGCCCTTGACTTAGAAGACACTCTTTCAAGTGAAAGTACTTTCACAAGTATGGATGTCTTTTTTTTTTTTTTCTTTACTCCTCTTTTTTAATATGTCTCCTAGATACAATTAAATGCCTAAGAGTGTTCTGTCTCCTGTTTAAGTACAATTGACTACATTGCTGCTTTCATGATTTATTGATCTAAATTGCCCCAGCTTCCTTATCTGTCATTTCTTAACAACCCTTAAAAAATTCAAGATAGTTAAGTACAGGCCAAATAATAGATGTTACTGCTTAATGTCACATACTTAAATGAAAAACATTTGATTCAGTAGTTCTTTGTAAAGGCTTATTTCTTACTGTCTATATCAAGATAATCTAAGCTATACTATTGATATCATTGCTTTGTGGCCTAGATGAAATGTTCATATAAGATGATTTAATGGGAATATGTCAGTTTATGTTTTTTTCAGAAATATCTTATTAGACCATAAGATATACATCTAAGCAGCTTATTTTCTTCCACTTCCCTCATTTTCATCACACTTTTGGCATTCTTGGTCATTCAAATTTCTTATTTGATATTAGCTCTGCACAGTTAAGTAACATTATTTTCAGAGTTTAAGTAAAGGTGAGCTTCTCTCTCTCTCTCTCTCTCCCTCTCTCTCTCTCTCTCTCTCTTTCTCTCTCTTTCTCTCTCTCTCTCTTTCACACACACACACACACCCCTCTTATTATTAGGATGGTGTATAGTATTAGGGTAAGAAACTGCACCCAGGAGCAGCATTCTGTAGTTAATAAACATATACCCTCAATAGATGGAGAGCCAGAGTTCAAAACCTGGCTCTACTCCTAACTAGCTGTGTGATCCTAGGCAATTTACTTAACTTTACTGTGATTCAGTTTCCTGTCCTGAACAACTGTGATGGTAGTAATAACTGTTCTTGGGATATAATGAGGATTGGATGAGTTGTTTTATGTTAGGTGATTAGAAGAGGGCCTGGGATTAAATGTTTAATAAATTTTAGATTGCATTAATGCTAAAGAAAATTTGTAATGAAGTGATATGTGCTCTAATAC
This sequence comes from Chaetophractus vellerosus, assembly GCA_004027955.1. Classification (NCBI taxonomy): domain Eukaryota; kingdom Metazoa; phylum Chordata; class Mammalia; order Cingulata; family Chlamyphoridae; genus Chaetophractus; species Chaetophractus vellerosus. The sequence goes on along the minus strand of PVKH010019824.1, from coordinate 2,545 downwards.
TCCTTAAAATCTAGATAATTTGTTCTTGTGGTGGCCATAAATGCTGATTTGCCTGGGAAAGATCTGGTTTAAACTTGTGCTCTTCATCTAATAATTCATATTGTTCCTTTTTACTGACAGAAGTATAAGTTATATGGCCACTCTATGAGAACTCTGTTTATTTTCCATATCATTTACTGTTTTAACTGTCTGTAATTCAGCTTCTTCTCATATGTCTCCAATAAAGCTATCCTGAATAAAGCCTCTAAGGACCTCTGTTTTGCTAATTCCAAATTATTTTTAACTCTTTGTCTTAATTGAACTTTGCATAGCATATAACAATGTTGACCATTTCCTCATTCCTACAGTCCTCTCCTCTCTCAGAATCTGTGCCATTCATTTCTTCTGGATGCTCGTTCATTCTCAGTTTCTTTTGTGTGATCTTCTCATTCCTCCCATCAAATACATTTTTTTAACTTATGTATGCTTTTCTCTCAGATCCCATTTTCTTTCCGTACTCTGTCTTGTCCCCAGGCAAACTTATTTATTGTCTTTATTTAAACTAGCTACAAATGTTAGGGTAGCAAATTTTAAGCTCTTGTCTTCAGCTCAATCTCCTTTTATTTTTTTAGCTCCAAATCCCGATTTGATATTGTTTTTTTTTTAATATACAGCAGATATGCCAGACAAACCATCCAAAATTTAATTCATAATTCACCTGTCTGCTCTTCCAATGTTCCCATCTTAATATTTCATACCATTCTATACCCAATCCCCTCAACTATAATTATGTGAAACATTTTAACATCATCCCTCTGTCTTATCAAAACCCAGAATAAAATTAATCACATATTTAATACATCTCTAGCCTATCTTATTCCATTTTTATCTTTTTTATTACATGAGGGAATTAGCCACAGCATATTAAATGGTCTCAGACTCTCTATAATGTCCTTGAATGACTCATTCTTATGCATTGCTGTCAGATTTATCTTTCTAAATCTCTATCTATTCATATTATGCTTGTGTCTAAGTTGTTTTACCAGCTTTTCATTCACTTCAGAACCCTGTTAAAATGACCTAGATGATTTACAAGGTACTTCCCAGTCTGCTCCTTCTCTAAGTGGTAGCCCTTCCTTGGCTTAGTGTGTGTAATTGCACGAAAGATATTTTTATTAATTGCTCCCACCCATGGCTGCTACTGGATTCAGTATAACTGATTTTTTTGTTTACTAAGTCTACCTTACTCTTCACTGTTACCTCAAATACTAATAGTTTGCCTCTCTTTAAAAGTCTCAGTCTCTCAGAATTATTTTTTACAAACACATACAAGTGTTTTCATATTGGGGCACTCTGAACCTGGTGAACATTATGAGATTTTACCCCTTTGCCCCTTCAAAGCAAAGGTGAAGGAAAAAAATGCACAGGGCTAAGAATGAGTTTATCTAGATCATTAGAAGTGATTCTTAGAAGTCTTAGACATCTTTATTGTACATTGTTTCATTTCATATAGCAAATAACCTTAGAGTTTTTTAACACATATTAGTCTTTAGGTTCCTTGACATTGTGTGAAACATACATGTAATTCTTCAAAAGGATGGCACAGCACTGTTTGATAATGACTGCTTGAATTGAATGAGGAATTTTCAGAGGAGATACTTCTCACAAAAAAGTATTGAAAATGTCTCATTTGTCATTAACAGTTGCATTTTGCTGATTTATTTCACTATAGTCGCATTTAATAAAGGAAAATGTATTTGTCAAACACCAATTAATTGGAAGTTCATATTAAGCAATTCAATTTCTTCAAAAATTTCCTGTTTATAAATTTCCCTAAGGTATTGAATAAACAAGAAAACAATATAAATGACCAGCAATGTGCCTTCATATTCACTGTTTTAGAGAAAGAAAGTTTGTTATAAAATTACGTGCTATTTCCTTTTAAAATGAATAAACTCTTATCTACTATTTTTTCATCTTATATTGGTATTTGTATCTAAGGGAAATATCAGTGTAGGTCGATATTTTTTTTCCTCCATAAAATTGAAATGTACATCTCAGTAGATGAATCTCCAAGTTAATAATAAATGATTTTGAATAATTTTACTTCTTCAGTGGGATAGGAATTTCAGCCCATTACAGAAAATGCCAACATCAATCCATTATGAATTAATTAACTTAGGAAACTGTATTACTCAGGTCTCTTTTTATACCGATAAAATTATGTAGGAATCCATAATTATTCTATTATTATTGTAAAGAATTACTCAAATTTTATCTCATTTTGGTTATATAAAAATGGATTATCATGCAGAAACAAGATTCCTACATGCAAATGGACATAATTATTGAATGGAAGGAAGGAAGTTAGGAAGTTAGGAAAGAAGTTAGGAAATTGGAAAGAAGGGAGGAAGAACAAGTGTAATAGATATAATATACTCTAAATAAAGATACTTAGCCATTATATTTTAGAAGCAAATTAATCTGGATAAGCATATCATAGGATTCAAATCAAATTCACAAAAAAATTCTGCATGTCTTGTTTTCTTACAATATAACTTGTTGT
>PVKH010019823.1:0-14754 GCA_004027955.1 Chaetophractus vellerosus | reverse complement strand
CTTGAGAAGGCACCATTCTGATAGAATTCACAGTTTCCAGCTCTTTTTTTGTAATAGCTCTTTTCTCACTTTACAAAAGAAAGCATATATCTTACCCTCTCTGTTATGCTCAAGTTCATGTGTCAACTTGACTAGGTTATGGTGCCCAGTTGTTTAGTCAAGCAAGTACTGCCCTGATTGTTACTATAGGGCATTTCATGGATTTAAATCATTAGTCAGTTGATTGTTATCTATAGCTGAATATTAAAGTAGTCTCATCCAATCAGTTGAAGACCTTAAAGGGAAAACAGGTGACTTCCAACAGTCATAAAGAATAATTTCTATCTCTTATTCGGCCAGCCAGCTTCTCTTAGGGAATTCATTGAATTAGTTCATCGGTGTTCACAACTTGCAGCCTGCCCTGCAGAATTTGGACTTGTTAATCCCCACAGCCTGGTGAGTCAATTCATATAATAAACCTCTAATATTTATATATGTGTATATATCCTGTCTGTTTTATTTCTCTGGGGAACCCTGAGTAATACAATCTCCCTATCTTATTATGGTATAATGCAAGGGTTGGGGATGGAGACTTAAAAATCTCCAGAGCAATGAATAAAAAAGAAAAATTAAAATATTGTTGTGTAATTGAACTCTGATAACTGGGTAACAAATCTTAATACTGGTTAGGTGATAATCGATCCTTGGCATCCAAAAAAATGAGGGAGAACTCATTTGCTGATTTGTCTTTAAAAATAAGTTTTGACCATGTATCTCAAGAAGCACGCAAAGAATTGAGTGGCATTTCTCATTCATCTATATTTTTAATGTAAACGAATTTGCTCGGTATTTACATCTATAAAAATGAAAAACAGGCATAGAATTGATGCTGGATCCTGTCACTCTAACTAAAAGTAATATTTATTATCTAGAATTATAAGAATTATATTTAAATTACACCTATATTATGATGAGATATAATTTATTTATCAAAATTTGAATTTATTTAATTATTTTTGTAAATTATAGCTTAATAAGATAGTTTGGAAGAGAAGTTTTTACCACCTAGAATTATATAGCAATGGAAAATTTAGTTTTAATTTTTAATTTAACTACATATTTTATGGCAAAAAGTTGATAGGATGTCCAAAAGGATTTTATGCATTAAAAATTTATAATATGCTTCAAGTTTTATAGGGGAAGTAGAGTGGAAATACTAGCCCAAGAAGAAATAGAGATGACAAAAATTTTCAAAGGTTAAATAAGAGCTTGTTAATGTATTTTTAAATGATTTGTTGGTAACTGTCAAATCAATACAGAGTTTAGATTCCAAGATAAATAGCAATTTTATTTTTGTGTCAATATTTACAAATTACTAGGAATTACACCCTTGCATATTTTTAAACGTATGATACCAACAACGTCAAAAATTGTCAAATTAAAAATGTGTGAAAAGGGGCATTGCTTTTCAAAAATTTTAAGGCACATGTAAGCAAACATTTGAAAATCATTCAACTAAATATGTCTAAGTTCACTTCTCAGGCTGTGATTCCTTGAACTATGAGAATTGTATTCAAAGTCATTTACTATTCACCTATAATTGTTTTTAGCTAAAGAAATATTATAGTATAAGGGTAAGCTATTTCAAAAAAAAAAAAGAAAAAGAAAAAACTACTGTGAGAATACATGTCTCCAGAATGTGGCACATTGTATTCAACAAATTTACATGGTAAGGGGTTCAAAAAGCCTTCATGTTGACAATTTAAAAAAATTACAGGTCAGATTTGAGCTCTTATGAGTCGCCTTGAGGAGTTCTGGAGACAATGGAAATGAGTTTTCTGGTACTTAGTTGTTCGAAATCCTGACACTGGTAAGCAAACCTTGTACTTTCTTATTCTCTACCTTCTCTCTCCCTCCTAAACCATTCCTCAGGGGGACATTACCAACAATTGCAATTCCATTGATACCAGTAATTTCTATCAGTTTTTAAAATGCCCAGTGTTATTTTTTTGGTTTTTGTTTTAATGTTTTGATACATATTACAAGTAAATAGATTTTCATTCCAAACTTTTGGATATGTTGGAAACAATAATGCTTCATTTTGAAAGAAAAAACTTTCCCCTTCTTAAATAAATGCCATATTTTTTCATCATATTGCTTGTGAACTATATTGTAATGTAATATTAAAATGTTTTTGCTTATGAAAATAAAATATTCATGAACAGTCGATTTGAGCAAACTACAGTTTCACAAATTATATGAGATGAACACCTGTGAGCATAACATAAATTATAATTTACTTTCTTTGTGCTCTTAAGTGGTTAATAAGAGCCAATAATTTAGTTTTTTATTGCATATTTTTCATTTAGAAATTTGGGTCTGGTCTATTGTGACTTCTGTTAATAAAAGAGTTTAAATTACAATGAAAACTCACTAGCAAGGAAATTCAGTGGCTAGGATGTTAGCGATATCCAATCATATATATTCAGATTTCTCTTCCATCATGAAATACATGAGATCTATAATTTCAACCTTGATGCATGATTGTAGAAGTTCTAAGATTAAAAAGCCTCCAGGTACTTTTGAGTTCATTGCAGAAAGCTTACAGTGCTTTTTTCAGCCCATAAAAGAAATATAATTATTGACCTCTCCAGGAGACAGTTAGGTGTGATGTTGGGTTTCATATTTTGTTATAACCTATCTTCTTACTAATTCTTACACAGCAACATAGTTCTGCAAGCTGATCTAGTATTTCTTCCAATCCTTTCAAAACCCAATCACCTTAGCAAAATGTCTCTATTTTTATTTCCTTATCACATAATAAATATGAACTACTCCTTCAAAGACTACTCAAGACTGATAGAAGCATTTCTATGACTTTTATTTATTTGTGTTTTTCCATCAAAGCTGTAACTACAGTGCTCACTGGCTTTTGTATAAAATGCTGAGAACAGAATTAAAGTCTCTGAGAAATGCTGACTATTATTTTTAGTGTTTATAGAGCTTTTTTAGAAAACTGATCATATGAAATTTAAATGAATGTTTTTCATTTTTTTCTTTGAAGAAAACAGCCTCATAAAGTCAAGAATTGAATGCCTGATAAGAAAACTCTAATCAGATTTTTAAAAATCCCTTCCCTAAGGAAATTAGACTGTTCTGATGATATATAATTTAACTTAACTGTGTACACTCTGGACTATAAACACAATTAATGAAAGTCTTTATTAATTAATTTCTATCATCAATAAAAATAAAGAAAAATCGACATTCCAAAGCAAACTACTTGGGGAACAAGTATAGCTCAGTGGTTGAGTGCCTGCTTCCCATGTACGAGGTCCCTGAGTTTAATCCCTGGTACCTCAAAAATAAATAAATAAATAATAAAAATAAAAGCAAAGTATTTATAGTCCCCCCTAAAATCATTGAAAGGCAACAATGTATCTTCCCTTTAGAAAATATCCAAGTAAGTATTATTTTTTTTCTTTTTTGTATTTCCAAAAATTTCTCCAAATCAAAATAAATAAATAAATATATTAGCTGTATTTGGGTGGTAGTTTAGACATACTTTCATTGCCAGCAATAAGATAAAAGAAAGTAAGGGAAAACCCTATATTCATTGTGAGAACTAGAATGCTATGTCCACACATTCAAATGTCTCTTCTGTTGGTGAAATACTCTGTTTTATTATGTCATGAAACTGGATTTCTTCTTGGAGAATCAGTTTCACTACTTTATGCCACAACTTAAAATTAGAGTAGGATGAACTCTGTGGTCAAAGCAAAAATGTAATCAAAACTATATTGGGTTAGAGTGTGAATAAATTCCTAATTGGTTCTAGAAATAAACTTCCATTTTCAAACAAATACTTTGTCAGTCTATAGTATGCATATAGACTCTCCAGAATCATTAAATGCCAGATTCACTCTCACCTGGAGGAGGCACAAAACTGAAGGCAACTTTTTAATATGTCCCATATGACATACTAAGCAAGAAATTACAAAACTGTCTTCTCCACTTACACCCACTGAGCCCACAGTTTTCTAGACTTCCTTCTATGATTAATAACTACACTAGTAAAAAGCACTGTGATCACTAGGATCACCTGATTGCTGATCTTGTCAAATAAAATGTGTCTTCTTTGGCAGATATTAATCAGGGCATACCATTTGTATTAGGCAGAGTTCTCTAGGGAAACAGAACTGACAAGAGATATCTAATATTATGAGATTTTTACAGGAATTGACTCACATGACTGTAGGTGTGGACAAGTCCAAATTCCATAGGACAGGCTGCAAGCTGGGACCTCCCATGAAGGTTTTCCATGAATTCCCCAGAAGTTGGCAGGCTGAAGTAAAGATGGATATTCTCTCTTCTGACTGTTGAAATCATCGTTTCTCCATTAAAGCCTTCAGCTGATTGGGTAAGGCTTCTTTCATTATTGAAGGCAATCTCCTTAATTGATTGTAGATGTAATCAACCATAGATGCAATCAATTTACTGATGATTTAAGTCCACAAAATGTCCTCACAGTAAGAATCAGGCCAGTAGCTACTTGACCAAACAATTGGACACTAAAACCTGACCAATTGGGCACATGAATTTAATCATCACACCATTCATGAAAAGACTGATTTTAGGAGAGATTAAATTAACTCTTCTAGGTCTCTACTTCCCCATCATTACAAGGAGGGGTCTAATTAAATGGAACATGAGGATTTGATGACATGCCATCTAAGCTACTCAACAAGATTTTCAAATTGGAAAATACTTGCTCCTAAGCATTCATCTATCATCTTGAACTAGTCTCAACCTCTGTGTGTGACAATTCCTTTTTCTCCCAATAATTCAGATTTATTAAGGATAGAAATATAATTTATATATGATATTATAACTGGTTAGGAGTGGGATTGATATAAAGGCTCTCAAGAAGTACATGTTGGACTTGATCATGATATTAGGAAATCAGAGGTTTCAGTGGCCATGCCTTGTTTTGCTCTAATAAATCTCCCATCTGGTAGGTAGGTTTTACTTCTAAGGGATACTGTTTAAGTTACCTAGGCTGATCAAGCAAATACTATGAACTGGCTCAGCTTAAACAATGGGAATTTATTCACTCACAGTTTTGAGACCAGGAAAATGTCCAAATCAAGGTATCATCAAGGCAATGCTTGTTCCCCGAAGACTGGGACATTCTGGGGCCGGCTGCCAGTGATCCTTGGTTCTTCTGTCACATGGTAAGGCACATGTTAGTGTCTCCTGGTCTCTTCTTTCTCTTCTGGGTTCCATTTCAGCTTCTTGCTTACTTTGGCTTTCTCTCTGTCTGTGTTTTATTCTCTTATAAAGGATACCAGTAATAAGATTAAGACCCATCTTGATTGAGGTGGGAGACAACTTAACTGAAGTAACCTCGTCCAAAGGTCCTACAAAAAATGTTTCACACTCACAGGAATGGATTGGATGTAAGAACATGTTTTTCTAGGGTTCATACAGCTTCAAACCACCACACTCCACTGTCTGAATCCCAAAGAGACGTATTCCTTCTATAAGCAAAATAGATTCATTTGAACACAGTATCTCAAAGCCTTAAGTCATTTCAGAAACAATGCTTAGCACAAAATCTCATCAAAATCAGTAATGGAGGGAGTGGTTGTAACTCAAGTGGTTGAGCGCCTGCTTCCCATGTATGAGGTCCTGGGTTCAATCCCTGGTACCTCCTAAAAAAAAAAAAGAAAAGAAATCAGTTATGGGTATTGTCTGTCCTGGGGCACAATTCCCCTCCATCTGTGGGCCTGTGGACCTAGAACACAAGTGATCTGCTTCGGATATATAGTGGAAGGACAGACATAGGAAAAACATTCTGATTCCCATAAGGAACAATTGGAAGAAAAACTGGTCCCAAATGATTCCAAAACCCATCAGGTCAGACTCCATTAGATTTCAAAGCCCAAGAGTCATCTATGGATTCATGTTTTGTCCTCCAGACCTGATGAAGCAGTATCCCCACACCTTCCAAGTCCTAACCCACTAGTCATGCTCTCCCTGAATACTGGGGTAAAGGCTCCACCCTCTCCAAGCATCAGGATGGCAGCCAGGTTCTCTGCAAATGCCAGGACACAGGCTCCAACTTGTCAGAGCACTGAAGTGGCAGCACTCTTCCTGAACAACAAGGAAGAAAGCATACTCTCTCCACACACCAAGGCAGACTCACCCTTTCCATACACTTAGGTGGGCCTGCACTCCTGGCCAGAGGAGATGTCTTCGGTCTGGACCTCAGCTTCCATGGTTCTGTTCATGAAGTGATTTTTCCTTCAATCTGTCCCTTTTACTCCAGGCTGGCAGTGGTTCCATTCATATAAATTACACAAAAATGTGTTGGCCTTGCATGTAGTACACAGGGGTCCAAACCACTAGACCAAAAACTTTCCATAAATCCTTCCTTGATAAATGCATTACCAATTCTGAATTCCCCTGAATAGCTGACTGGTTCCATGTCCAGCTAAATCTTCACATAGAGCACTATGCACTATTCCCCGGGTACTCACTTTCCAGAAGCTCTGAATTTTCCAGACCATCAATTTCTGGTTTCTTTGTGCCCAAGAATTCAGTTCTCAGCTTATACCTTTCTTCTCACATTTTACTATAAACTGCAAGGAGAAACCAGGCTGTACTTTCCACACTTAGCGTGGAAATCTTCTCAGTTAAATATCCAAGTTCCACCTTCCATCCAAATTCAATATTGCCAAATTCTTTGCCACTTTAAAACAAGGATCACCTTTCCTCCAGTTTCCAGTAACACATTCATTATTTCCTTCTAAGGCCTCATCGGAAGTAACTTTAGTATCCATATTTCTACCAAAAGTCTCTTCAAAGCAATCTAGGCCTTTTCTATTGAGTGCCTCACAACTTTTCCAACCTCTACTCATTCCTCAATTCCAAAGCTCTTTCCACATTTTTGGTATTTGCATTAGTAGCACCCCACTCTCCTGGTACCAAATGCTGTTTTAGTTACCTAGGCTGCTCAAGCAAATACCATGAAATGGGTTGGCTTAAACAATGGGAATTTATTTGCTTATGGTTTTTAGGCTGGTAAAAGGTCCAAACCAAAGCACTATCAAGGTGATGCTTGTTCCCTGAAAACTGGGGCATTCTGGGGCTGACTGCTGGTAATCCTTGGTTCCTCTGAACACGGCAAGGCACATGTCAGTGTCTCTTCATCTCTTCCTTCTCTTTGTAGTTCCATTTCAGCTCCTTGCTTCCTTTGGCTTTCTCTCTATGTTTTATTCTATTATAAAGGACCCTAGTAATAAGATTAAGACCCATACTGACTGAAGTGGGACACACCTTAACTGAAGTAATCTCATCAAAAAGTCCTACTTACAATGTGTCACACCCACAGGAATGGATTAGGCTTAAGAACATATTTTCTTAGGTACATACAGCTTCAAATCACCACAGACACTAACTCTCCAACCTCTGGTGACTCTAGCATCTGATCTTGGGCTGGAAGGGTGACCTTGACCTGCACAAGGCCGTGTCTAGAGAGCCCCTCTGCTTCTTAAGCTTGAGGTCACTGACTAGTTGGCATAGAGCATCCCGCCACAAACAAGAGTTAAAGAAATAGATAGATATATGCTCTTTAATCATTTAGGATCAATATAGAATCAAATATGTGTTTGTGTGTGTTCATGTATGTATGTGGAGGAGGGTTAGGTGAGTTGTTTTACAGAGTTTAAACAAGTTGGAACAGATAGGTCATATTACCAAGTGGTAAAAATGGATTCTCTGGAACAGACCACCTTGGTTTCAATACCAGCTCTGTCACTAATTGTGGGTCATTGAGCTTATTATTTTACTAATCCGTACCTACTTCCTTGTGACAATTAACTAAATTAATATATGAAAATCAGATATGTATATGTATTAGATGAATATATGTAAAGCTTTAGTAGACACTCAGTAGGTCATCCCTTAGATATCAGTTATCCCCACTGTAGTATGAAGTCATAAGTATTAGCAGGTGGGAAGTGGATATGGCTCAAGCAATTGAGCTCCTGCCTACCACATGAGAGGTCCCAGGTTCAGTTCCTGGTGCCTCCCAGGTGCAGCAAGCTGACGCAACAGGGTGACACAACAAGGAGATAAAAGAGGAAAGACAATGAGAGACACAACAAAGCAGGGAGCTGAGGTGGCTCAAGTGATTGAGCAACTCTCTCCCAAATGGGAGGTCCCAAATTTGGTTCCCAGTGCCTACTGAAGAGAAGATGAGCAGACACAGAGAGCACACAGTGAATAGATACAGGGAGCAGACAGTGAGTACAAACAAAGGGGGGGGGCGATTAAATAAATAAAATAAATCTTTAAAAAAAATAAGTGTTAGCAGGGTTGGCTTCTTGGGTATGTGCTCTGTGCAGTCACACAGGATCCCATCCTTAGAAGGTCCCCACACGTCATTTAATGCTCTGCTGTCACTGAATTGAAATTCTTAATAATTTTTTAACAAGGGGACCCTCATTTTCATTTTGCTCTGGGCCTTACCAATTGTGTAGACAGTGCTGAGTATTAGCTATAATGGTATTGCAACATTTTTCCAACTCCATTGGTGTTACCTGTTCGCAGTCACCCCCACTATACTGTGACCTTCTATACTAGCACAAAATAAAGTCTCCTTGATGAATGAATGAAGTTTATCACATGTTCTCTGTATTCCCAGAACTTACATAACAAAATGCCATGATAACTCAAATTGACTATAACTCAGTTGTGATTGGCTCCCATCTTCTACCTATCCTCCATTGTCAATGGGGGCAGACTCAAGTTCTTATCTTCTGTGGGAAAAGGGAAAAGTGATAGGAAGGGTAAACCCAGGGAAATGACAGGTGACTTATTTCAGGATATGGGAGGGGATTTGAAGAGACAGAAGAGTTTCTCTTCCCCAGTATCTTTCTGGACAAGTATCCCCAGATACGGTTAATGAAACAGTGCCATGGAATTGGGAGATTTCTGGAAACACTAGTATTGTTCTGGAAGCCCAGTCAGTAACAGGACCCAGAATCTTTCCTGGGATATTTAGGTGAAGTGAGATAAGTACCACCAAATGGTGACAAACCACAGCAAAGACTGGACATGCTCAGTTCATATAGCCAGACCCAGAACTCAAGGTGGCAGAGCTGTGCAGCATGCTGATTTATTACATTAATCTCACCATAATATATTTTCGGACGCCAGTTATTGCATTTGGTGGGAGGTTTATATCTGGAAAAAAGTAAAATTAATACAAAAATAATTAAAGATAAATTACAATTGAATAATTTCCTTAAATTGTGCCTCAGAACACAAATCCTATGAGATATCTATTTTTTTCATCTTAAAGGGTACATACTATATTTTCTTGTTTGAAAATTCACATTACACAATAATATAGTAAAGGCCTTTAGAACTCTTAAAGTACCAAAACCCATTTAATTGTATTTAACCCATTTATTTTCAAGTTATACTTGTTAACATTTTCCATACTATTTCTGCAGAAAATATCTAGAAGAATGATGAAATAGACATTAAAAGTTATAAAGGTTCAGAAACAGGAAAGAACTTCGTGGCATGGGTGAGTGAAAAAATATCCCAAGTGTGACTCATCTTATGTTTCTGTTATCACCTCAAAGCCTCTGTAGAATAAGAAACACTTTGTCATATTAACTGAAACATCCAATCCAGCAACACTTAAAAAGAAATAGAAATCTGACGATTTTGTGAGGACATGGGGAAAAGATTCTTGTCACATATCACACAGCAAAAGCATAATAAAAATTCCCAGTAGACATTTCTATTTTTCATGCCTCCCTCCTAAAATTCCTCTCCCAACCTGACCACTTAGTTTCTTCTCTTCCTTTTCCTCCAAAATATTCCCAAGAAGCACCTACAATTGAATTGAGTAGTCTCACTCTTCTCTCAGCTTGCTTACCCCATTCTGTAAAATGAAAGTTCACCAGTTGCCCACTCAGTGGACAGTGGACATCTATTTTTCCTCTGTCAAGCCCCTTAAAGTTTTCATTTCCTAGATAAGTGGCTCATCAAAGCATTTGCTTAAAAAAATTCTTAGCTACTACTAAGAAAATAAGATTCTCTCCATATTAAAAATCTATATTTAGGGAATAATTCTCTGATATTATAATCTGAGGATAAAAGTTGACCCCAGGCCATTTTGTGTGGAGGTGTTGGGAAGATTATTGGAGGCATGGAGGACAAATGACTATTTAATATATGTATCTATTTAACAAACACTCATATAGCATGATATGTCAGACATTCTTTCTGTTTTACAAACATTAACTCATTTAAAATATAAGCTTACAAGTTTCAACTGCAATCCCAAAAGGCAGTAACTAGGCTTCCTCATGCTTGCTTCTTTCCAACATGCAGTATCTGAACTGGAAACCTCTCCAGGGTTCTGCTGGGAGAGTTAGCCCACTTCACTCATCTTCCAGGCTGCTTCTTCCTAAGCTCTGTTTCATTGGTCAACACTCTTCCATAGGTCTTTAGCTGCCAAAAAATCTCATAGCCTAATATTGGAGCACCACGGAGTTCAGTCTTTGGACTGTGTTTCTTCCACCCTGTTAGCAATCTCATTCATTCACTTGCCTTTAAAAAATCTATATGCTGATGACTTCCAATTTACACCTCAAGAATAAATCTCTTTTCTGAGCCCAAGCCTACGGTAGCCAATTTCCTCTTCAACATTTCCCATTAGATGTGTAATAAACATTTCTAATTTAATGGATCCAAAATTCCCCTCTAGATTTGTGCCTCCCACAATCTTCTTCATCACAGCATAGTAACTCCATCATGCTAAGTGCTCAGGCAAAAAATATTGGAGTCATCCTTTATTCCTCACTTTCTTTTACATACTTCATCTGGTCCATCAGGAAATCCTACTGAGTCTATCTTCTAAATATATCCTGAATCCAACCACTTCATCCAATTGCTAACTGACCAGTCTGGTCCACATTACAACAAATCTCTTACCTGCATTATTTCAAAAGCTTCCTAACTGCTCTACTTCTCTCCACACTCACACCTTTCAGTCTATTCTCAAGGCAGCATCCAAAGTGATCTTTTAAAAATGTAAGTCATATGTCAGTCCTTATTGAAGTGCCCACTATCTGTCTGACCTCATCTTCTAAGACTCTCCCTCTTGCCCACTGTACAATGGCCTACTTCTGATCCTTCAAACACATGATGCATACTTCCTTAGCACTGGCTGTTCCCTATGCCTCAAATACCCTTCTGTCTGATAGTTGCATGCTCAATCTTTGTCCTTCTTCAGGTCTTTTCTCAGGTTTCAGCATCTCAGTGAAACCTGACCACTTCAGCATATCCCATTCCTCTTACCTGCTCAATTTTTCCATACCGTTATACCTTCCAACCCACTATTTAATTTACTTATTCGTTATGTTTATTGTCTATCTTATCTACCATATTTCAAGATCTTTAAGAGCAAAGATTTTGTTCACTAAATGATTTTTGAAATTGTATCAATAAATTAAAAATTGTTGTTTTTCACATTTTTATGGGTTCATTGCTATTTTCATGGGGACTTGATAGAAAGAAGAGAGCAACACTAGGGCCAAAATGTTGAACCAGCCACAGAAAAATCATTTCCTTGGCAATATGCCTTTTACTGGGAAAGAAAAATTCTTGAGAGAAATTGTCTCTTGAAAGAAAGTCAGGTTTACAAGATGGTTTTCATTTTGTCTTTTTTCTAAATAGATGAATCAACCATGTATATAGAAGAAAAGATTTTTATGCTTTTTTTAGAGAAAACTTTATTAGATTAAACATGCATAAATACAGGATTCCCATATACCACCCTATTATTAACATATTGCATGGGTGTGGTATATTTGTTACAATTGATGAAAGCACATTTTACTAATTGTAATATTAACTATTTTCCATGGTTAGCGCTCACTGTTTGTGTTGTGCAGTTCCATAGCTATTCAAAAAAATGTTTATTCTAGTAACATATCTACCACTTAAAATTTCATCCTTTAACCACATGCAAATCTTTAATTCAGTTGTTAATTACATTCACAATGTTGTGCAACCATCACTACCACTCATTAACAAAACTTTTCCATGGTCCCAAATAGAAACTTTACATTTTAAGCCTTAGCTTTCTATTCTCTATCCCCATCCCATTCCCAAGTAATCTATATTCTAGATTCTAATTATTTCATATCAGTGAGATCATATAATATTTTTCCTTTGGTGTCCAGCTTATTTCACTCAATATGATGTCTTCAAGGTTCATCTCTGTTGTCACCTATATCAGAACTTCATTCCTTTTTATGACTTAATAATATTTCATTGCATGTATATACTACAATTTGCTTATCCATATATCGGTTGATGGACAATTGGGTTTCTTCCATCTTTTGGCAATTATGAATAATGCTGCTATGAACATTGGTGTGCAAATATTTTTTCAAGACCCTGATTTCAAATCTTTTGGGTTTAGACCTAGAAATGGGATTGCTGAGTCATATGATGAATCTATACTTAACTTTCTGAGAATTGCCAAACTGTCTTCCACAGCAGCTGCACCATTTTACATTCCCACCAGCAGTGAATGAGTGTAACTATTTCTCCACAATCTCTCCAACACTTGTAATTTTCCCTTTTAAAAAAATAGTAGACATTCTAGTGAGTGTGAAATGGTATCTCATAATGGTTTTGATTTGCATCTCCCTAATAGCTAAGAATGTTGAGTCTCTTTTATGTGCTCTTTGGCCATTTGTGTATCTCTCTTTTTTTTTTTTATACATAGCCCCCCACCCTTTCTGCTTGTTCTTGTTGAGTTCATTTTTGCATCCTTCTGTGTCTGCTTTGTCTCCCCCAGTTGAGGCGACGTGCCAAGTCAGCTCACCGGTGAGCTTGAATATGCATTTTTCACATCTTTTCCTAACTTTGGGAAGTTTTCTGTCAATATTTCCTTGACTATTCCCTCTGCCCCTTTCTTTCTTTCTTCTCCTTTTGAAACTAGTTATGGATATATTAGTGCACTTGATGGTGTCCCACAGCTGTCTTAGACTTTTTCACGGTTAATATTTCTTTTTCTTTCTGTTCCTCAGCCTGACTCATTTCACATGTCTGGTATTCAAGTTTACTCTTTGGCATTTTTCATTTCATTTATTGTGGTCTTCAACTGCAGTAGTTGGTTTGGTTCCTTTTTAAAATTTCTATTTCCTTACTTAGACTCTCGTATTGCTCACTCATTATTTTCCTGATATCCTTTAGGTCTTTTTCTGTACTTTCTTTCATCTTCTTGAACATTTTTAAGATAATTTTTTAGGGCTTTCTTTGGTATATCCACATTCTCATCTTCTTCATTGGTGTTTTCTGTATTTTCACAGGTTGTCCAAGGTGGATTGAAACAATAGCTGCACTGAGAGCCAGGACTCAGTGATCTGAGATTGTTAATCAAAAGCTGTGATCATTGATGGGCCATCCCCAACCCTATTCTTAGGAAAGATAATCCTTATGTCCATTTCTGTAACCAGAGTTACACAGGACTGCACCCCACATCAGCTTGCACGAGATTGGGGGATGGGCACTGGTAACCACTGTGCAAATAGAGCAATTTACAATTCTTTACCACAATATATCAACCTCTTCCTACCGCTCTTTCCTGGATGCTGTACAGTGTTCTTCTGGCCTCTGGAGATTCAAAATAGTTCTTTCAGACACTTCCTGATTATTTAATAGTTGTTTGGGTAGAAGGACTGAGTCTGAAGCACCCTACTCTGCCATCTTCCCTGGAAATTCACCTTGGACTATGAAGGGTCATTTATTCTTCAAGTTTATCCTGTTTGGTGTTCTCTGGACTTCATGATGTGCATATTCAATCTTTTGCTAAGTTTGAGGTGTTTTCTGTCATTATTTCTTTGAATATTCTTTCTGCCCCTTCTTTCTTTCTTTTCCTTCTGGGATCCCAATAATGTTTATATTAGTATGCTTGATAGTGTCCCAGAAGTCTCATAGGCCATTTTCACTTTTTATAATTATTTCTTCTTTCCGCTCTTCAACTTGAGTCATTTCACATGTCTTATCTTCAAGTTCACTGATTCTTCTGTCAGCTCCAATCTGCTGTTGAAGGGCTTCTGGGAAATTTTTACTTCAGTTATTGTGGTCTTCAACTCCAGGAGTTCTGTTTGCTTCCTTTTTAAAACTTCTGTTTCTTTACTGAGATTCTCATATTGCTCATTCTTTGTTCTCTGATATCTGTATTTTCTTTCATCTCCTTGAGCATATTGAAGATCACTGTTTTAAAGTTTTTGTCCAATGTGTCTACAGTCTGGTATCATTTATTGATGTTTTCTGGATTTTTACCCTCTTCCTTTGGATGGCCAATCATTTCCTGTTTCTTTGTTTGTCTTGTAATCTTTTGTTGCACACTGTGGTATTTATTCCCTGAGATGTCTGTTTCTTGAGTTTGTAACCAACTGGTGAGGTGACAGAGATTTTCTTGAATGTCAGCTCTCCTAAGAGGAAGGCTCCCAAAGGCATGGACCTCCCTATTTTTTTCTGAGCCAATGTCTTGTCCTTGGCTTGTCCTTGCCAGTGACCTTAGGTGTTCTCCTTTTACACATGATTGAATGCCCCCTCTACTTCTCAGGAGACAAACCTTCTCCTCCTGGGTGTTCTACTGCTGGACTTAAAGCAGGTAAGTTTTTGCACCAGGCTGTCTCCCTCAGTTATTTCTTAAATAGTTTTGGTTGT
>PVKH010019822.1:0-14747 GCA_004027955.1 Chaetophractus vellerosus | reverse complement strand
GTGAAGGAAGAAGTATTGCCAGGCTATGAGAACACTGCAGCATATCCGGCAGTGGAAGAAGGCTGCACACAGAAAATATGACACTTGAGCTTGACATGCTTCAGATACGTGGACAGAAGCAGGGAGAAAGTTCCAGGCAAGAAGAGCAATGCCAATAAAAGCACAGATACAAAAATCACACATTGTACATTCTGAAGATGGTCTGATTCCAGTGAGAATTGTCAACTCTTTAAATATTTTAAACCAAGAATTCCTTTTTTTGATAAGTAGAACCCGCTTTTAAATTTGAAATCACCTCTATGAGGGTATAATTTACATACAATTCTAAGTACTCATTTTAATTGTACTGTACAAATTGGTAAGTTTTGATTGGTTGGATAAGTAAATAAGGTAGCCTCTCCCACACCATGATCTGGAGAGTATTTTTGTCTTTTCTAGAATTTTGTATCAACAGAATCATGGTATGTGTACTTTTGTGCCTGGCTTATTTTGTTTAGCATAATGATTTTGTAAACCATCCATATTGTTGCTTTTATCAGTATTTGGCTCCTTTTCATTGCTGAGTAGTGAGTGTTCCATTATACGGGTATAGAATAGTTTACTGATTATTTTAACTATTGTTAGACATTTGGATTGTTTCCAGTTTGAGGCCACTATGAATGAGGTTTCTGTGATGATTCACATAAAAATCTTTGGGGATATGTTTTCATTTCTTTTGGGTAAATAGCTAGGAGTAGAATTGTAGGGTCATAGTGTAAGTACATATTGTCAAACTGTTTTCTATAGTGTTTGGACCATTTGACATTCTCTCCATCAATGTATGAGAGTTCCAGTTGATTCACATCTTACTAACACCTGGTACTGACAGTCTTCAAGCTTAGCCACTCCAGTGGGTGTGGAGTGGTATCTCACTGTGGACTTAACTTGCATTTCCCTGATGCCTAATGATGCTGAGCACCTTCATGTGCTTATTGACCTTTCATATATCTACTTTTGTGAAGTATCTGTTCAAATCTTTTGCCTATTTTTAAAATAAGCTTTTTTAAAATTTTAGAACAGTTTTAGATTTACAGAAAAGTTGTAAAAATCATACAGAATTCCCATATACCCTATGACCAGTTTCTCCCACTGTTAACATCTTACATTAATATGGTACATTTATCACAACCAATGAACAAATGTTGGTACCTTATTATAACTAAATTCCACACCTTATCTGAACTTCCTTAGTTTTTACCTAACATTCGTTACAATTCCAGGGTGACATCCAAGATACCACATTGAATTTAGTCATCATGTTTCCCTGGGCTTTTTCAGACTGTGATCGTTTCTCAGATTTCCTTATTGTTGATGACCTCAACAGTGTTGAGGAGTACCAGTCAGGGATTCTATTGAATGGCCTTCAACTGGGGTTTGTCTGATTTTTTTTCCTATTGTTAGTCTGGGGTTAAGTGTTTGGAGGAGGAAGACCACAGAGGCAAAGTGCCATTCTCATTATGTCATCTCAAGGGTACATACTATTAACATGGCATCACTATTGATGTTAATCTTGGTCAACTGGGCCCGGCTAGATAGCTCAGTGGATAAAGAGTGCGCTGGGATACCACATGGGAGGCCCGGGTTCGGTTCCCGGGGATCTCTCCTAGCGGGCAGACCGCCTTGAGAATGGCAAGCCGCCATGGGCGGGCCAGAGCCGCCGTGGGCAGGGCAAAAAGCTGCCACGGACAGGGCAAAAAGCCGCCACGGGCAGGGCAGGTCGCCCGTGAATGGAACGCAGCCAGCCACCCGCGAACTGAAGCAAGAGCCGGCCGTGAATAGAAGCAGAAGCTGCCCACAAGCGGGGAAAGCCGCGCCTGCGCAGTGACCAAGTCTCGGCGCGTCGCCGCAACGGGGGGGAAGGGGAGATATGTAATAAAATAAATAAATCTTTAAAAAAAAAAAAATCTTGGTCAACTGGCTGAGGTAGTGTTCGTCAGGTTTCTCCACTGTAGACTTTCTATTTTTTCCTTGTTTACATAATGTATCTTTTTGAAGGAAGACATTATGTCATCCCACACTTAAGGAGCAGGGACCTATGCTCCATCTCCTTGAGGGGGGAGGTCTACATAAATTATTTGGAATTCTTCTGTACAGGAGATTTATCTATTCTCCCTCATTTATTTATTTACTCAAGCATTTCTTAATATCAGTATGGATTCATGGACACTTATCCTATACATTAGGTTATAATCCATTACTACTCTATTTTGTTGCTTAAATTGTTCTAGTGTTCCAGCTATGGCCATTAGGAGCCCTTTGAATTGATCCTTGTGTCTCTTAACATACTCCTTTATTAAGCACTTGCTTATTTTCTGTCACTACAAGATATTTCAGGCTCATTTTGGATATTTCCAGTCCCAGCCCTAGAATTAGCCATTTCCCCCCAAGGAGCCCTGGTTCCATTTAATAGAGAATGGTATTAGAAACCAAGATCCGTGGGTTGGGTATGTTCATTGCTACTTGGGTGTCATTGCTACTAGGCCCTCTTAGCAGACAGAGCTAAGAAATATATGTGTGCATACTAACCTGTGCATATACACATTTCTATAATTATTTCTCTATATATTAATTTGTATCTATATTAAACTAAGCATGAGTTCATCCTGATGGTACCAACTCTAAAGCAGTACCATTTGGTTCATTCTAACCTTCCCTTTTGCTTATCCATAACCTCCCACTCTAAGAGCGAGAAATCTGGTTCTTACCATCTTCCACTCATTTACATATTTGTTTAATCTCAGTATACATGGATTTCGGAATTGTTAATCCTTACTCCCATGGGAAACAACTGTACCAAGTAGAGTACAGTGCTAAGGTACAGTTCCTTTTGTCTTTAATCTTATAGTCTCCACTCATTTCCCAAATTACTTACATTGGCACCTCATCCCCACCCCCTCATGAGGTCACATTGTACATTTGCAATGCAGTTAGATTCTCTTGTCATATCCTATATTCCATCCTAAGATCCCCAAATCTCCTAATTGAATTTTCAGAATTGCATACATTAAGGTTTACTCTTTTTGACCTAAAGTTCTATGTAGTTTGCTAAATGCATAGTGTCATATACACCACTACAGTATCATACAAATTAGTTTTACTACCTTTAGGGCAAAATCTCCCTCCCCAAAACATACAGCATGTAGCCTTTTAAAACTGGCTTCTTTCACTTAGCAATATGCATTTAGGATTCATCCATGTTTCTGCATAGATTGATAGCTAATTCCTTTTTCTCACTGAAAAGCATTCCATCGTATAAACGTACCAGAGTAGGTTCACCTGTTCACTTACTGAATGACATTTTGCTAGTTTTAGTTTGTGGCAATTATGAATAAAGCTGCCATAAACATTCACATAGAGGTATTTGTGTGGACATAAGTTTTCCAATCAGTTGTGTAAATATAGCAGTGCAACAGCTGGATTGTATGGCAGAGCTATGTTTTGCCTTGTAAGAAACTACCGAACCGTCTTCCAAAGTATTGCATCACTTTGCACCAGCAATGAATGAGAGCTCCTATTGCTCTGTGTCCTTGCCAGCAATTGATATTATCAATTTTTTTGGATCTTAGTCTTTCTAATGGCTGTGAAGTGGTATCATAGAGTTGTTTTAATTTGTGTTTCCTTAACGACAAGTGATGTTTAGTATCCTTTCCTATGCTTATTTGATATTTGTAATCTTCTTTGGTGACGTTTCTGTTCAGATCTTTTGCCCATTTTAAATATTGGGTTAATTACTCATTATTTTGAGTTGTAGTAATTCATTATATATTCAGAATACACGTTATTTTGTCATATGTATATGTGTCTGAATTAGTCAGCCAAAGGGGTGCTGACGCGAAGTACCAGAAATCTGTTGGCTTTTATACAGGGTATTTATTTAGGGTAAACGCTTACAATTACAAGGCCCCAAAGAGTCCAACTCAAGCTTGCTTTCTCACCAAAGTCAGTTTCCACGTGTTGAAGCAAGATGTTGGGTGATCTCTGCCTGGTCTCTCAGGTCTTCTTCCTCTTAAAGCTCCATAGGCCCAACTTCTTCTGATCTCAGCTGTAGGCTGGCATAGGGCTCGACTCTCAGGCTTCCTATGTCAGGCTGGCATAAGGCTCCTTTCTTCCCAGGCCTTCTCAGCTGCTCAGCTGCTCTGTTCTCTTCGGCTGCAGACTATGAGGCAAATAGCTCATCTCTCTTCATGGGGCTTTAGCTGTTTGAGCTTTCTTCTTTCGGTCACATGGCAGGACTGAAATGACCAAGTTCTCTCCTCTTCCATGTGTCCTCTTGAGTGAGTGACCATTTCTATCAGCCTACCAAGGGGGTGGGGACTTAACCTGAGTCATGCCTTATAGACATGGTTGAATCAAAAGCCCTGAATTCATTTAATCAAGTAAATGTAAAACCTTTGAATTTAATACCTTCAAAGGGTATTACACCCAGAGGAACAGACCAGTTTATAAACATAATCCTTCTATTTTGGGGATTCACAAATAATCTCAAACTGCCACAGTGTGTACTGCAAATATTTTCTCCTAGTCTGTCTTGCCTTTTCATTTTCTTAATAGCATCTTTCAAAAGACAGAAGATTTGAATTTTTATAAAGTCTCATTTATTAATTTTTTTCTTATATGATTCTTGCTTTTTGGGTCCTATCTAACTTTTTCCTCTATCCCAAGATTGCAAATATTTTTCTCCTGTGTTTCCTTATAGACATTTTATAGTTTTAGCTTTTACATTTATACCTACAATGCATGTCAAGATAATGTTTTTGTATGGTGGAAAATAAGGGTTGATGATCATTTTTAAAATATAGATATCCAGTAATTCCCACATCATTTGTTGAATAGACTATCCATCTCCATTGAATTAACTTGGCATCTTTTTAAAATATCAAGTGACCACAAATGTGTGGGATAATTCTGGACTCATCTGTTCTATTCTACTGATCTCCACATATATCCTTATGCCAAAGGCACATCGTCTTGAATGCTTTATACTATGTCCTTAAAATAAGCCAGCATAAGTTTTCCAAATATGTTTTTCTTCTTTTTCCAAATTGTTTTAGTTATTCCAACTACCATGCCTTTCCATATAAATTTCAAAACCATGTTGTCAATTTCTACTAAAATATTGCCAAAATGTTGATTGGAATTGAATTAAATCTATAGATGAATTTGGCAAGAATTAACATCTTAATGATACTGTATTCCAATCCATGAATATAATATGTCTTTTTGTTAATTGGGGGTTTCATTAATTTTCTGCAGCTATGCTCTTTAATTTTCAGTGTATAGTTCTTGTACTTCTTTTGTAAAATTTATTCCTAGATATTTTATATGTTTTGGATGTTATTGTAAATGAAGTCTTTAAATCTCATCTTCCATATGTTTGTAACTAGTATGTAGAAATATGAATTTTTTATAATGACCTTTGTAGCAGTTTTGCCTGATAGTCTACAGCTGGCCTTGTGGCGTGAGCAGGGCAGCTGAGCCCGGAGAGGAACAAGCCCTGGGAAGAGAGGAACCCAGGAAGCCTGAACTCTTGGCAGACGTTGGCAGCCATCTTGCTCCAATACGTGGCAATAGATTTTGGTGAAGGAAGTAACTTATGCTTTATGGCCTGGTAACTGTAAGCTTCTACCCCAAATACCCTTTGTGAAAGCCAACAGATTTCTGGTATTTTGCATCAGCACCCCTTTGGCTGACTAATACAACCTTGTATTCTGAGACATTGCTAAATTCACTTATTAGTTCTAGTAGTTATTTTGTAGATGCCTTAGGATTTTCTACATACATGATCATGATGTCTTCAAATAAAGACAGTTTTACTTTTGCCATTTGGGGCATTTTTCTTTTATTTTTCTTGCCTTATTATTTTATTAGAATAATAATTTTAAAATAGGTGTTAGTGTATGAGCAAGTTTTGTTATAATCCATGACAATAAAACAAACATGAAGCCTGCCCATTTACACCTAGAATCTAGACATCACTGAAATTTCAGGAATAATGTCCAGAGTTACAACTTTACTAGCCCATTTATGCACCAGCTTTATCAACTCAAGCTTATAAGGCAGTGGCAAATGTCACAAGATCCCAAAACCCTGGATCAAGGAATATAAAAGCCCCAAAGGAAAGCAATTCCCGATTTCAGTTTGTCTATTCTCATCTCCTTTGCTACTTTCTCAATTTTTTGTGGCTGGCCATACCTGCTTCCCTTTCTCTCTTTCTCTCTCTCCCTCCCTTCTACTCTCCCTTTCTTTCATTTCTTCTTTTTTCCTTTCCTCCAAATGTTTTCTCTGCTTCTCTCACCAGAAAACCACTTTCCCTAATTCTTCTATTTCCCAACTCTTGCTGGCACCCCGCTTTGAGAATGTCATCATCATTTCTTTTTCCACAGCTGGTTCCTTTCTTTTTACTGCCACACCCAGGGGGGGCTGTCCAATCTTTGGCTGTCCTAGCAGCTCTCTGGCATTCTTTCCCAAGCCCTTGCGTGAGCCTTCTCAACTGCTGGGCAGGCCAGGAGAAAAATGTTCCTATTCTGCTGCAAAATCTCTCTTAGATATAAGTCCCACTGATGTGAGCATCATCAACCTAAATGTCCTTCCTTCCATTCTCTTGAATCTTATTGTAATCATTCAAGGACGTGATTCTCAAACTTTAGAGAGTATAAAAGATCCATTAGGTTTTGGGATGGGGTCCAGGAATCTACTTACTTAGCAAGTACCCTCCAGGTGATTTCCATGCAGATGGATGTGGACCAAGTGTTGAAAAACACTGATATAGGGAAAGTCAAGCCCAGACTCTTCCATGTGCTGTAAAATGAGTTCTGAAGCCTGATATCGAATCCCAGATCCTCTCCACCTAACAGATGGCCCAGATTACTTAATCGTGCCTCAGAGCCTCAGATATTAAGTGGAGCTAATAACATCTGCCTTGTGTATATTATAGAGCTACAACGAGACTCCAATGAATTAACTTATTTTAAAGTTTTTTTGAAAAATATAAACTGTTACATAAATGTCATAGTAACTTATACATCTCAAAGCACACAATCACATCAAAACTTCCTCTATTACTTTGAAAAGTTTTTGAAACCATTGTAAATTCTGAAGGAACAAAGTCAGAAGGACATGGCATGCCTCTTTTTTTTTTCCTGTTATACATTCTTTTTTTTTCTTTTTTCTTTTTTTTTTACTTTATTTTTTTTAATTAATTAATGCCTCTTGACAGTAGGTATAGGCTCTTTCCTTGTCAAACGAATGTGTATGAATCACCTGGGGATCTTGCTCAAGGCAAGTTCGACTGAGCAAGGCAGCTGGGACCTGGGATTTTACATTTCTAATAAGCTGGCAAGGGATGCTGATGCACACCTGGAATAGCAGAGAGGCTTAAACTCATAGCTAGAGAAATTAGAGAAAGAAGGAGCGGGCTGCCAAAAAGATGGTGGGGCAATTTAGCTCTTGAGAGGGGGATGGAGGGTGAGAAAAGCGAAAAGCTCAGACTCTCAAAAACAGAAAGGCCTTGCCTTAAATAAGACTTCCCAGGGAACACAGACCAGGGAGAGAATTAAGGGGCTCTGTTTCCCACCTTTCTAAGGAAGAACTAATATCAACAGACAAGGCTCATAGAAAACAAGTCTGCGAAGTCCCCAGAGAACATACAGCATGGAAACCCCAAGGAGATTTACTTCTTAAAGGGAGACACCTTTGCGGTGACCAGACTGTGAGGAAACGCAGTTGCAGGGGATTTTTCCTAGTTAACGGGAGAGCATCCTTTGCTGAAGCCATAGAAAGAGTCCGAAGACCTTTCTAGGCACAGTAATGAGATACACAGATTAGCCATGAGATCTCCATCTCAGAAAGAAATACTGCTTCTCTGCTGGTTATTTAATTCTTACCCCTCCAGACCCACTCTCCACCCTTCTCTACCCTGCATATTCCCCCGGAGGCTGAACTTTATGGAACTGCCTCACTGGGCTCCCCTCCTTCTGGTTTGGTTGGGTTCTACCAGTACGGGATCAAGGAAGGGAAGAGAGAGGGTTTGGGATGTTCATTCCCTGGCCACTTCCCTGCTGAGCCGCGTTTGGCAGTGCCTGCCTCCTCTGCTGAAGACAACAGCTCCTGCCAGGCCCTCCTCTACCACCACTGTTGCCACTACGTCTGGGTTCTGGCAGCCACGGCCTTCCCCTTGCTCCTCCAGGTCTTGGTGAGGTAAGAGCAAGCCGGTGGCTTAGCCTGTGTAGTTTACTATCCCTTGATGATTTCCCTTAAACCTCCCACAACTTTGTCAACAGTCCCTTTATTTAAACTCTCCTAAATTTCTTCTGTTGGCATTTTCATTCCAAGACCTGGTCTGAGGCAATATCCATAAACAGAACATTATATCTTATGTTATCTTTCTGGGGAGTCCCCTGAACTTAGACAGCCACTGGGGCAATGGGAATACTGGAAAGATGGGAAAAAATCAATGCTATAGAGACAATAAAATGGGAGAAGAAACGGGTTTGTGAAGGCTTCAGATTGGTGAGAAGAAGCAATATGGCGCAATGACCTATGAGTGTAGCATTGGGAATTCAAGCCTTCCCATCTCCTGTTCTTTTCATGTGTTCCATTCTTTCACTTCTGCAGGCCATCTTTAGCGAGCTAAGCATGGGCTCTCTTGAAGGCTGAAGGAATCAATCTCCTGGTTTCTCTGTCCTATGCAGCAAAAGCTCAAGCTCTGGGCCAGAGATCACGCAGGTTCAAGGCAGTGTTCACACTAGTTGGGAAGAGGATCAGTATATGAGATCTTAGTGTGTATAAATGAGAGGGGTGCTCTCTTGAAGAGGCTGATGCAAGAGATGGCTGGGGGGGGGGCGGTTATCAGTCAGGGAGTCTGAGAAACAGTAATTAAGAGCTTGAATTTTGGTGCTTAACTGTTTATTACCTCACTTTTCTGAGCCTTGGCTCCCTCATTTGTGAAATGCTGATAAGTATTGAATCTATCTCAAAGGGTCTTTGTGAGAATTAAATGACATCTCCATGTACAGAACTTAGCACAGTGCCTGCCACCTAGTGAACACTCAATAAACACCGGCTCATACTCACAGCATTACCATGTTGTCACCATCATCATCCTGATCAACCTCATCATTGAAATGACATTGATGAGTATATGGACAACGGCAGACCAGCTTTCCACACACACATACCCCCACTAAATCTCACAATCTCATTGACCCATTCCATCAAAAATGGAAGTTTCTTCACTTTATTCCATCCCTTCATCTCTAAGAAAATATGTCCTCAGTTTCGTCAAATTTCTGAGGAGGTTTGGAACTAGAGGGTGAAGAGAGAACAATCATTGCCTGAGAAAGATTTCTCAGAGGCACAGACATGGCAGTAGAGGAGGAAGATGCAAACAGGTATGAAAGGAAGGATATGGGAGAAAACTTTTTAAAGTGTGTGTGTGGGGGGGCACATATTCTCTTTTTTCTAGGGGCAGCTCCATGTATTTTCTCTTGTTAAAATCTTCCATGTGCACCTCTAGAACCTCCTTGACTTTATGAGTTTTCTACACTAAAGAAGTTGGATCCAAGCCATGGACTCTTCAAGTTATACTCCCCACCCCAATGTCAAGACACCAGGGTGAGTAAGTGAAAGGAAATTCCTGTCAAAGATCTTTGGGTTGAGGTGAAAATGTTTCCCATAGGCTGAGCCAGCTGAACTGCTGAGCCCTGAATTCATCTTGGCTTATCCACTCAGTCTTTACATTTGCACATCTGTATAACTGGGAAACTGAGGAAAGAACTAAAGTGATACAAGATGCCAGGAGACTCTGGAAGAATCTAGACTTCTGGTGACCTTTTCTTGCCTCTCCCAGTCTGAAGAAACTGCTTGTCTCCCTCAGTATCCCTAGTTTCTTCAGGACACTGTGAATAAAACACTGTTTCCCTGAGGAATCACCTCTGAGGACATTCTCCTGTATGGGCCTTTACACCCCAAGGTTCTAGTGTTATGATAAAGAGCATCACCTTTGTACAATGCTTCACATTTTACAGAATCACCAAGAGGGTTAATCGAGATAATATCTGTGAAAAGTGCTTTGTACTTTACATTATAGGGACCATTTTACAATCCTGAAAACTGAGCCTTCGTGAGTTTAAAAAGACATGCTATGGCAACATCACAAGCAAGTGTCAGGCCCGTGATTTGAACCTGTGTGTCCAGGCTCCAAAACTCCAGATTCTTCCCATTGCATTGCCTTCCTGAAAGATCCCAGCTTGAGCTCCTGCCACCTGCACGGCGGCCCACTTATTTTTACAATCACCCCTTTGGCACACATTACAAATAGCCGGAAGGCGCTGTTTATCTTTGCCCATAGGATTTATCTCTAGCTAATGAACCCCATGAGGGAGAATACTTTGCTTAGATTGCTTTCTCTCTCCTGCAGAGTCACATGTGCATCTGTGGGTTGATTAGTACTTTGGCCCATTGAGCCAGGGATACAGGAGCCAAAACACTTCCTTCCATGACATCAAGATTGACATTCCAGCAGGTCAGGAGGAAACTCAAGTGGTCTGGAAAACCTGCCTTGGCCATGGAAGCCATAGTGAAATCAGGCCATAAGCCTAAACAAACGGAAAACAATAAGAAATTAAGGATTTTTTAAAACCCTCTGCATCATCATCACTAGTGTGCCCTTTGGAATGTGAAATCAATACCACTTCTTTCTTTTTCTGCCTTCCCTCTTTATTCATATTATTCTGGGTATTTTCTTCCTCCTTTTCCCCTCTCTTTCTCCTCTCCCTCTATTTCTCATATTTTCCCCATGTTCCTTCTGCATCATTCCTTCCCAAAAGGCATCACCACCCACGGTTAGGTGCTTAAATAGCATATACTGAAAGTTATCACCTTTTCCCCTGAAACCACACCATACTGAACACTGCAGAGTGACCTTAAAGAGCACCTGATCGCTACCTATTTAATTAATTCATATTTACTGATCTTGATTTTGTTGTTGTTCTTCGTGCTTCTGTTTTCATTTATGGTTTCAATCAATCATGTAATCTTAGAGCTGGAATTAACAAACCATTTTTGAAAGCATGAGCTAGATATTTTAGGGAAGAAAGAAACCAAATACCAAAGAACTTATGCCTAGATGAATATTTGTATTTCCACATACAAAAATAATTATCAGTGTATGGCATCATAGAATAAATGCCAGATGACTAGAAAGAAACATACTCCCTCTCCAGGCCAGAGTGTAAGGGTCTGTGCCTTGGCCACAGATGGTTCACAAACAGTTCCTGGTTCCCTGGTAGAGATGCACTCAGGAGGAGGTAATGGTGGGGTTGGTGTCTTAGTTGGCCAGTGCTGCTATGACAAATTACTACACCTTGTTTGGCTTAAACAACAGGGATTTATTGTCTCACAACTTTGGAGGCTGGAAATCCAATGTCAAGATATCGTTAGGCCATGCTTTCTCCTGAGTCTGCAGGGTGCTTGCTTGCCAACAGTCCTTGGTGATCCTTGGCTTGCAGATGCATCTCTGCCTCTGTCAAATGGCCATCTCTCTCTCCTTCTCTGGCTTTTCCTCTGGTTTCTTACTTTTGTGTCCAATTTCCTTTGCTTCTAAGGACTTCATGCATATTGGATTAAGGCCCACCCTCATTCCATTTAGCCATACCTTAACTAATAATATATTCAAATATCCTATTTACAAATGGGTTCACACTCATGAGACTGGGGGTTAGGATTTGGACATGTCTTTGTGGGGGTGGGTATGTTTCAACCTCCAACAGATGATCACATTGGGGTAGGAATAGGGGGGTGGTTAAGGATATTTGCATGGCCGAGGCATGGGACCCACAACATTCCTGCTTTGTCTCTTCTCTCATCACAATAATTAAAATGCAATAGAGGGGAGTAAAGACCAGGCAGGGCTGCCATTGTCAGAGTCAAGTAGCTGGTGATCTAATCTGCTAAGACTGACCTGAGAAGGGGCTGGAGGTAGAGACTGGAAGAAGGAAAAGTTAGATGTATCTGAATGTCTACAACAGTTCCATGAATGAGTGATCCAGGGGCAGAGAGGCTCCAGCTGA
Source organism: Chaetophractus vellerosus (assembly GCA_004027955.1). Lineage (NCBI taxonomy): Eukaryota > Metazoa > Chordata > Mammalia > Cingulata > Chlamyphoridae > Chaetophractus > Chaetophractus vellerosus. Next base: position 2,640 of record PVKH010019822.1, on the reverse strand, counting down.
GGTTGGTCCATGAAGCACATGGTAGACCCAGAGAACATGATTTTCCCCAGCAGTGGACCTGGCAACAGAAACAGAAGAAGCACAAGAAGAAGCCATGAGGACTGAGGATTTATGATATTAGCTAAAAGAAAAGAGGGTGAAAGCCAAAAGAAATATTTCAGACCCATTGTCAAGTGTCAAGTAATTGTAGAGAATAGGAGAAATGCCCAAAGCATTGAAATCAAGAACTATTTTACCAATTAAAAAAAAACAAGCAATTGATTGATGAGCCTTTATTAAAGTAATTGATGATCACTGGGAGTCGGAATTCTCACACTGAGAAAAACCCAAGGCAGCCCACTTGTATTTTAATAAATTACAGGTCGATTACAAGAATGTCATCAACATGGGGACACATGATTTTATCACAGCATCTCTCTATATCTTCCATCATATTCTAGTAGTTACAATGAAGAAACGTGGGCTGAATCATAAAAATCCTCATGTGTGATATTTATATGTACAAAAAGAACAGTTAGTATTTGCCTTTATACTTTAGTTTTCTTAGGAAAGGAGGAATAAAAGAAACTCAGAATTTTGGCAATTAATATAGTTGACCACAAAGATACAGTTTTTGGTAAGACTGTATCACCAAACGCCAATATTAAATGCCAGATAAAAAGCAAAGACTCATTTATGGAGAAGTGATGGCCCCGAACAGAAACTCATTGACTTCTTCTGGGCATATTTTGGGGGTGGGAGTGTAACAGAGATTGTTTGATGTCAAGCTTTCAGTTCCCACAACAACAGCATTAACAACAAACATTGTGAAATCCGGTCAACAGGCCTAAACAAAGTTTTAAAAACTATTGAGTTGAAGTGATTGCTTCCTCGGCTTCACAAGATTAAAGCCTGGTTAACAATTGTTAATGACTCCCTAAATCCTGCAGACCAGGGCAAAATCTCAGATCACAAGGTAACAACTCGGTTCAGCTTGATGCTCAATTGTCTCACTGCTCCTTCTCGCTTCCTTTTTAAGATATAAATAAATAAACTGTGGTATATTTAGCTGACATCAAATGCCTAGAGACAGGATTTCCTGTGCTTGAAGGATTTTCAATCTTTATCCCTGAAGGTAACATTGATTAGGTAAGACAGAGGGCTTTAGAGTTGAAACTTGAATTCTAAAACTAGTTTCCAATGGTTTATATGAAACAGCTTAAGGCTATCTTAGCTACAAGCCAAATATGAACCCATAACATGACTTTGCTGCTAGAAAGGAAATCACTAAGACAAGTATAATCCTACACTGGAGGTAAGGGCAGCTTTAGCCCTGCTCAGATCCTCTCTTGGTAAGTAAGAGGGGCCTCATTTCCAGAGGGATGTTAAGGAATTTAACATATTCACAGAGCGGGGTCAGTCTTGTAATGATAGCAATAGAAAGACGCTGAAGAATGAGGGGGCATTGAAGAGGGGGCCTGATTATATTTTCAAATATTTCCAGGGCAATAATAATTAGATGACGATGACAATGATGATGATGCTGATAACATCTGCCCCCAAATGTGACCACCTGCCTCGTATGTTGCTTCCTGCCACTGGCGAGTCTTTAAGAGATATGGAACTGCTAAACTATAACATAGGCCCTGTATTTTAAACATGGCATTATATAGCAACTAAACTGGCATTTTCTGTGTCCCAGGTGAGCCTCAAGTATTAGCTCGTTTAAGCCTTATGGCAGCCTGTAGTGTGGTTACTTGTTAGTGTCCCACTTTAACAATGAGGAAAGTGAGAGATATTGATAGCTGGCCTGGAATCATGCCTCCCTGATGGAAGAGTAAGATTTCAAACCCTTCTCCTATGCCAAATCGCTTATATCTGTTCTTGGGAAATTATTTTAGATGACCTACATTCTCTCTAATTGTCAAGGGAAAAAGTTGAAGCTGATGGCATAGATTATTGGATTGAATGAGTGCTAGAGCATGAAGGATCTTATTGACTGGTTAGTTTGAAGAGGATATAAAAAAAATCAAAGACAGAGGAAGAACTAGGCAGAGACATTCTTAAAATCACCCAGCCAGTTGGTTGCTAAGCAAGGATTAGAACCTGGTGTATTAGTGAGCCAAATGGGTGCTGATGCAAAATACCAGAAATTGGTTGGCTTTTATAAAGGGTATTTATTTTGGGGTAGAAGCCCACAGTTACCAGGCCATAAAGCATAAGTTACTTCCCTCACCAAAGTCTGTTGCCATGTGTTGGGGCAAGATGGCTGCCAATGTCTACAAGGGTTCAGGCTTCTTGGGTTCCTCTCTTCCCGGAGCATGTTGCTCTCTGGGCTCAGCTGCTATGCTCTCTCCACAAAGCCAGATGTAGACTATCAGGTGAATGGCTCTGTTTCTCTCCCTGGGGCTTCTGCCATGTCTAAGGAGCTGTCTCTATTCCTCTGTGTTCTTCTCTGTGTGTTCACCTCCTGGGCTCCAGCTCAAAACTCCCAACTCTGTCCTTTGCCACGTCTTTTCTCTGTGAGTCCCCACCCACCAAGGGGCAAGAATCAATGCCATACTGACATGGCCCAATCAAAGTCCTATTCATAATTTAATCAATTACAAGTGATACCTCTGACAGACCAGTTTACAAACATAATCCAATAACTATTTTTGG
>PVKH010019821.1:0-14739 GCA_004027955.1 Chaetophractus vellerosus | reverse complement strand
CTGGATCGTTCTGCCGTAGCTGGCGTAGGAAACGAGGAATCACCCTCCGCTTCTCATCTCTGTGTTGAGCAAGTGGAGACTTTCTGTCAAGTTGCATCTAGAGACTTGTACTCTGCCCCAGTGCCTTATGATGTAGCTTTAGCAACAGACTGAAAGGCTTGCCTGTTATAGAGACATGACGTAAGCCACATGTAAAACTACGTTTCTCTCTGTAGCGTCTGTGCGTTGCAAAGGCAGGACGACACTTGAAATGAAGCTACTGCCCCTGAAACAATCTGCCTTATCAGCACATTGTTAACCTATCGTGGGGCTGAGCTGATGCTGATGGGCTCCTGGGCCCCGATGTGAACCCAGTAGGGGAAATTGGGGGGATTAATAAGTTAGATAACTAAAGAACATAGGATTTTATCTTGCAGCCCTCACAAGGTACAGTGCTTTGTGAATAACACATCTAGACTGTGGCGAGAGTCTTAAGTGCTTAAAACAAGTGATAAAAACAGCAGATCTCTGTGTGAACTTAGTTTCTAGTGTGATCACTTGAATGATGCTGAAACCAAAAGAAAGAGGCGGTGTCGTTAAACAATGACGAGGTTTGGCTTTGGAGTGCAGAGACATTTGTGATCCTTCACTAGTTCATGAAATGTGATTGTTTTAAATTCAGAATTTCAGACCTTAGGATCTGAAAAAGACCTTAAAATGAACTAGTTCAGTCCCTGATTTTACACATGGGGAAAATCCGAGGCCCAGAGAAGTTGTGACTTGTCCAGGAGCAGACTTCAAGGAGTTAATAGTACATGCTTTTGGTATAATGTGGCTATCTTTAGAGCTCCCTTCCCCCCACCGCCATCCAAACACTTTTATTTCTTATTCAATATTGCAGAAGCTCAGTGGAGCTGCACTGCTTAATCAAACTAAATTTCCTGTTTTGAAATCAAATTGACTGAGTGATCTGAGACTCACCTTCCAAAATAAGGGAAATTTCCTTAAAGTCTTTTGAAAGCTGCGGATTTCCTCTCAGGAATAACTGAAAGGTGGATTTATTGTCATCATTAAATATGGGCAGAAAATGTCAGAGAAATTTTAATCTGTACTTTTGTGACAAGGGGAGAGAGATGGGGAAGATTTTAGGGATAAGGCAGGTTTGGACATTTACTTTTTTAGAATGTGAAGGTTTGCAGGCATCTTTAAAAATCACACACACACACACATACCCCGCATTGGGAAGGCGTTTCAGTATTTATTAATTTTAGAGGTGTGGGAAGAAATTGGCAAAAAAAGAATTCTCCGAATCTGAGCAGTCCAGCTCTGCTCTGATGGAGAGGTTTCCAACTCTTCCTGGGGCTTCTCTCCTCTGTTGGAAAGGCCTGGGGCTCCATGGAGAGGCCTTCTGCAGTCAGATGGCCCCTCCCCCTAATATACAACCTAATCGGCTAATTGTGGGTCCAGCCAGCCACTTGGGCTGCAATTAGCCACTTACTTCTTACTTTGCACATAGAAGTGGCCACTTGAATACTCAAAAAGTCCGTTGTGAATTCAGTTATTTATGTGTCCAATTTCACCTGGACAAAGAGTAGCTAGGGAAAAAATGAAAATAAAATAAATGATAGTCCTTGAAATCTGGCCCACTTCTGAAGTGACTACAATAGGAGCAGATAGTTCTCTCTCTCTCTCTTTTAAATGTATGTTACACATAACACAAATAGCCCATTAACTGGAGAATTTTTTTCTCCTAGTGTCCTTAATGTAGAGCCACCTGCAGGTTTTCAGCTTCTTAACTTTCTGTAAATCTACTTTTCCCAGCCCCTAGATAGGCTGTATATCATTTAATTGGCTACTGTACCTTTATGTATAAAATGAATGTGCTAATTTCTGGAGTGATACATTAATTCTCTTTGTTACCCACAAAATTTTGGAGTATTGCAAGATCCATTTTAACTGTCTGATTCTCAGTGACTGTCTTCTAGCAAACTGGGAGAGCTATTGTTTTCATTTACCCTTTAGATGTGGTCGGTTATTGTTAGCTTGGGTCAGGGAGACCTACCTGGGTGGTGACAGATGCAGACACTCTGCCACCAGCTTTCCTTCGAAGTGAACAATAGCAACCAAGGAAAATCATTGAGAGGGTACTGCTTTGGGGGGAATTCCAGGAAAGAGAAGATGTGACCTCTGTTACTCCACGGTGTCAAGGACAGATGGGAAGGAGGTATGAATCAATACATGTCAGCGGCACAGATGGTATAGCCACGCAGTGTCCACATCCCGATTTTCAGGCCCAGAAACTGAAATTAATAATGCCTTCATTATAGGCAGTGGCTGCCAAGCAGCTGAGAGAACCCAGGACAACTCAGGAGACTGTCTGAGCAAGATGTTTGAAACAAGAGTGCTGCCTCTCTCTCTCAGAAGCTCAGGAATGCTGTGGATCATAAAGGGAAAAGGAATCACTTTTTGATGCTGGGTTTTACAGATTAAACAAACCAAAGACAGGGAGGCTGCAGCTGTTTCCTGCTTTGCACTTTCTCTCTCTCTCTCTCTTTTTTTTTTTTTAAACACCAGGGCATCTTTTCCCAGGTCAGGGCCTGTGCCATAGGGATAGAGTTGACTCCAATGTGCCAATTATTGGGCTCCGGGTGTTGAAGATCCCAAATTAGGGTTGGAAGTTGAGTGTAAAATAAAAATAAGCAACCACAAACCACCAAAACAAGTATTGGCACATCTCTGCAAGCTCCGGCTAGTAATGATGAATTCAGTATTCATCGCATGGACTAATTAATGCACGATAACACATCCCAGTGCAATTTGCAAGTCACAGATTGCATTAGGTGATACAAATGACTCATTTGTGAACCTGAAGGATGACCTTTGGCAGGACTATCTGCTGACCTCAAAAATATTAAAGAAAGGTTATTTCACCTTGCCATTGTCTCCAAATGCCAAAATAGCCCAATTAAAAACCTTGACTTGGAACCATAGGAGCAGATGCGAATCCTAAAGGGCATTAATTATTTTCAGTGTCAGCTGGTTGTATAACCGAGGCCAAATGAGAGTTTGGAAAGCTATTAAGGCACTGTCTTACATGTGCCGGGTCTAAGATTTGAATTAAGAATAAGGCGCCGGTTCCATCCATTTAGGCAAGCTGTATAGAATTTGTGCTATGATTGAAGGGCTCACATAGGTGAAATGGAGCTCATCACCGTCGCTGGGGTCCTTCCCTCTGCAGTCATGCATTTCCCAAGTCTATTTGCAGAATCACCATTAGTTATTGGGAGGTCAAAAGCATAAACATGTGTTCAGTATTAGTTTGCTCCCACGTGGACTTTTTCTTCCTCTCCAGAAGCGTGAGGACTACAATGATCCTGTAGTGTTTTCCCCCAAATGTGGTGACAGATGAAGATATGTACCCAAGCTAGGATCCCATATGGCTAATTTCTACATTTGTTTTAACATCGCACAGATTTTTAGGCAAATGAAAACACGAGGACCTCTGTGTCGGTGGGGTTCTCTCCAGTTCCCTGATTTCTTCCTCCAGGTGTGTTTCACTGCGCCACACCAATGGAATAACTTGCGTTAAAAGGAGAAGGGGCAAGCAGGAGCACTTCATGTAATGGCTTAAAAGAGTTTCAGTGGCTTTGGGAGAGGATTTGCTTGCTGCTCGTGGCTTTCCTGTCACTGACCTTCACGGGGGACGTGGGCTGTCGAGGCCCACCATGTGCTCAGGTAGTACAAAAGCCAAGTGCTTGAAAGCAGGTAGAAGTATGCACATTTCCATGCAAAAAAGTGCCTCCCTCTAGTTGAGGTTTAAGATTCTGGTTTACCTTCATCTCCAGCTCAAAGAATGGGAAAGAGAGATGCCACACCTGGGAGAAGACAGAATGTGTGGCAGAAACCCCAGGGCTGTGGCCACAGGGCAGTCCTGAATGTGAATCCTAGTTTGGCTATTTAGTGGTTGTGTAAACTTGGGCGTGTAACTTGGCTCTTGATGTCCTCAGTGATTTAAGAAGAAGAAGAATGCATTCAAGGATTGTTGAGGAAATCAAATGAACTTTACTCCCATAGAGATGCTAATAACTTAAGAGGTGCCAGGAAATCATAGCTATTGCTATTTTCATTATGGAGAAATGATCGAATGTTCTCAAAGATCTCATTTTTTTCCCTCTGGATTTTTCTCTGCACTTTGTGTGTCCAGGGCATTGCGTGCATAAAATACAGTTTAGGTTTAGGTTCCTTCCTAGTGAGGCTGTGTATAGGGTTGCAGAAACACAGCTTAGAAATCAGAGTTCTTTCTTTAACTTCCTCTTCAGCTGAGTAGCCTTGGGAAATTGCTTAATCTTGATGATCTCCATGTTCCTATCTGTAAAATAGAGATAATAATACCTACCACAATATGTTTTTGTGAGGATTAAATGAGATAATGGATGCGTATGCTGCTTGGAATTTGGTAGGTGTTTGATAAATGAATTATGCCCTATTATCCTTTTTCTCAGAACAGTTCTATCATTTGTTCTCACGTTTGCTATAAAAGCACTATCAATAAGCCTTTGGTTAAGAGAAGATGCAGTTCCATTTAAAGTCTTCTTCCGAGACAGTTCATTGGTGTTTTATTCTGAAAGATAAATGCCTGTTTTTTAATACATTGATGATTTGTAAATTGTCATTCTCAAAGTTTAAGGAAGATTTGCTACCCCACTTTGGTATCTTTATATTTCTCCCTTTTTTGCTAGACCGTTATTTGGTGATATCCCACTTTACAGATGAAAGTATAGCAGGTACCGAGATTGTTCTCATGGGCCCCTCAGATAGGGCTGATCTTGTCTCTGAGGTAAGAACCCTTTCCAGGGCTTTCCCCTCTGGATAATTGGACCATTGTTACCTGAATAACATTTTCCCTCTATAGGTTGCTATTATTCTAAGCTGCCATTTAAAAAAAATCTATTTTCATTATAAGAGCCTCATAAACTCCAGCAGCTAATGAAAGCTCTTTGGGAGGTGGCCACCCATGTCAGCATTGGAGGTGTCTGTACATCCTTGCAGGCCCAGCAAGTGGTAAACAGATGGAGTCTGAATCCAAAGCTGAATTACCAAGAAAAAAATTCTGTTCTTTCACGAAATGAGATTTTTTACAGCCATTTGCAGAGAATTTTAGGCCAAGGCATATTGAGAGAGCTGGTTCCATGGACAACATATGCATTAGTGGAAACGCCATACAAACTCTGTCAGCAGCTGGTTTATGTATACAGGCTCACCCTGCATTTAAATTCGGAAAAAGTACTGATTTTCTCATGTATTTGCTGACCTGACACTAGAGGGAAACTTGTTATTGGGCAGTGGCTCGTCTTAATTTTGGTATAATGCCTTGACCAGCACACATGTTGCTGTTCTGGGAATTTGGTAAATAAGTCATAACCTCATGGTTACACCATTCTCTTTACAAAGGATTCTGTGTAAAGGAAGGGTAGGTATGAAGGTGGTGGGGAGATGGGCGAGATGTATTGAGTTAGGTAAGTACTAAGATAACTTTATCATGATGTGGTGTGAATGTAAAGACCGTTGCGCTGAGTGCACAACAAATGAGTAAATCTCAGTTTCCCAGTCCACCTCCCTTTCTCTCTCAGCCCTCTTTGTACCTTCTTGTAACCCTGCTGGTGATCTGTCCTTCCATGACTGGTTCTCAAGTCATAGCTCTCAGCACAGTCACCTGGGAGGCTAGTGAAGAATGCACAGGATTGGACTTCACCCCCCAGAGTCTGTTTCTAGAAAGGCCAGGAATCTGCATTTGTAACAGATACCCTCCGGGAGATTCTGGCATAGATGGTCTTTGAGCCTTGTTTTGAGAAACACTGCTCTACAGAGAACCTGTGGTGTGAAAAAATATTTTGGGAGTGACTGACCGCTGACACATGCTGATCTTGACAAATCTACTTCACCATAAGCAAGGCTGAATGGCACAAGAATGGATAGAGTAAAGGAGCTTCCAGTGGTTTGAAGACTTTTTATTGTGGTTATTATCAGTGGAGTACTTTAAAAAATTCGCACATAGAACTCTTTCCTGAAGTCAGGCACAGAACCTCCAAATTAAACCTAACCCAAGTGCAGCAGCTCTGGCTGTAGAGGAGATGGTGGTGACTTGCTCTCTTTCTTTCTTCCTCATCTCTGCCAGCCCCAGGGGCAACTCTGCAAGGTTTTGGAATTCAGTTTCCTGTTTCTTTTCAAAGTGACCCATGACGATGGAATGGGTCCCTTGTAGAGGAAACATCTAGCTCCAGCTAGAGGTGTGAGTTCTAGCTGCAGCCTTGCCTCGACCTGGCTGCCTGGCCTTAGGGAAATCAGTTCACCTCCCTGAGCTTCCCTTTCTCCCTTGATGAAAAAGAGGGGTTTGGATTAGACCAGTTTTTTGGGGAGTTCAGTCATTCACCGATTACCTTTGTGACTTTTGCTGTAGATAAGTAACACTTGAAGTATTATTTACTCCATATTTGTCTTTATACTTGGAGAAATCTATGTGCTATTTCTTACCTAAATTTTCACTTAGGTTTAGAGCTAAGCAATACTAATTGTGAAATCAAGAATGTGATATGCTACATATAGTTTCACTTTGTCTAATACACATGAAAATATACAACTACAAAAAAAAAGAGAACCACCCCAAACCAGTGGTATGTTTGCGCAATCCTTGAGGAACACGGAGCTGGATGATCCCTAAAAGACCTCCCTGTTCCTGTTCGTAGCCAGATAGGTCTCTCTTGTTTTCACCTTGGGGATTTGTAGATGGGGGTTTGTTATAGAGAGAACCAAAGAAATCCTCTGGGAGCTGTAGCATGTGAAAGACTAGTGGGAATGGGGATGAAAAATGGCTTGTATTGCTGGGAAGAATGGGGGAGCTTGAAGGTTGGAATTTATGTACAAAGCATCTAAATGGCTCAAAGAGAGTTTTTAATATTAATTTCGTGGAGACATAGGGCCACCAGCTGCTTAATTTTATTTAGGGCTAATAGGGAGCTTAATAACCAAGACCATCATTGGTTTCTTGTTTGTTTCTTTTATTGAGTGTCAAAGAGCTAAAAGCTTTTATTGCAGATCTCCCAGGGCCAAAGTTGGCTATTTAGGCCAGTGACAATGCAGGGTGCTGGAGCAGAGTCCAAGGAAAGAGGCTGGCCCTGTGCTGAGAACAGCATCTATCATGTTTTGAAAACTGAACTTGAAATATATGGATTTGAAGAGACACTTTGTGGGAGGCAGAGGATGCTAAAGGGTTGCTTGCGGCACACATTGAAGAATGAAAGACAATTCTTATGGTCTGCTTATTCCGTAAGAGGGAGAAACAATGGCTCCAAATATATACCCGCTGAGCTGGCTTGGAAAATGGCACACGGACAACTTTTCAGTCATGGTGGTCCAGAGCAAAGAAATAAAAATGTAATTGAAAAGTGAGGGAAACTATAGCACAAGTAAATATGCCCAGCATCTAAACACAGTTGCAAAATGGAAATCTGCCTAGAATACATTTTGGGGTGGTCAGCTTCCAGAGACAGACCCGGGATCAAATTCTGAAGCTGTGACTTCCTGGTTGTGATTCCTTGGGCAAGGTACCTAAGCTTCCTGAGGCTTGGTCTCTTTCCCGGGCCAAATGGGTATAATCACCTGGACTTTCAGAGCCATCTTAAGTCTTTAACGACTTCAAGAACTTTGCACAACGCCTGGCACATAAGATAATTTTTCAGTAAATGGAAGGTGTTATTTTTATCATTGCCATTTTCATTATTGTGTGATGGGTATATTTTATTTAATTCTTCTATCAAATCCAATGAGGGAAGTGGCGTAGGTGGCCCATAGGGAAGGAATTGAGATCGCTACGTCTCTGGTCTTTTCCCAGAAGTGCTCATTGTGTGTTTCTGTAATGATGCACTCTTATGTCAGTATTGTTCTTGAAAAATTAGTCCTTCGTGATCTTGGGATAACCATGATGGGGTTACTTGTTATGGGCAGATGAATTCTGAGTATGGTCTCAGGGATAAGGAGTGTTTTGAATAGATGATTTCCATTCTTGGAATGAAAGCATGTCTCAGTGGTGGGTGTAGGAGACATAGAGAACAGGGGCTGTTGCTTCTCTATTGTGCCAACATGAACTGAACTTGGAGCCCCTTTTGTCAGCAAGGAGGTCACCCACACTCATCAGGAGCCACAGGTGTCAAAGGCATGTTAAGAGCAGGGTCTGGCAGGACACCATCCACGAGGAAAGCCAGACCCTTGCTCTTCAGATGCCCACCCAAAGGCCCTGAAGACCCTTTCTCACAGGCAAGTGGGTGGGAAAGCCCCCGTGGAGACCCAACCTTGTTACACCTGGCACTTTTGCATTGAGTTTTGTCATCAATTACTGGAACAAAGTAAGTTTACTTTATAGCTTCTTTCCTTGTCTTTAACCACTCTGACTTCATCTTAATTAGCAACAACAAAAAGCATGCCATGGTTCTCTCATAACATTAACCCTCTTCTCTATCTTTCTGCTTTGCTCAGAAATCGTACCAGGCATCTCATTCTTTAAGGGCCGCACCATCTCCGTACTGTTTATGCCATAACTAAGAACTGCACGTGGGCCTTGAAGGAGCACCCCTCCCCAATTGCTTTATATACAAGTCCATTTAATACCAGTTCAAAAGCTGTTGTTCCCAGCCTATCTGAAGGAAGAAACAAAGAAGGGAGACAGAGACAGCCCGCTGCTAGTGCCCTGTCCTGCGCTGTGATGCATTACCATAAACTTCTTTCCACATGGTTTTGCATTGTTTCTTCTTACATTTATTCTCTGCCTATTGTTCCCTTTTGTTCCAACAACAGCTGGAAATGGTAAATTGGTGTTTTGAGCCAACGTTTTCCTTTGCCCTGGCATTTCTAAGCATTGATTTTCCTATGAGCCAGAAATACCGCAAAAACCCTTTCTGAAAGCTCAGCATCCCGTGGCTGCCCATCGCCCTCTGATGCTGTCCCTTTAAATGAGGCCCCCAGAGTTCACTTTCTGAAGTTCATTAGCTTGTGTTATCAATAATTTAGGATAATACTCCGGTGGAGCCTGAGTGCCTGGCCCGCCCCATTTTCACTGTCAGTTTTCTCATACCCTAGCAGTCCAGTGAACTTGATAAGTGTCCCATCATCCTGTTAATCAAATTACTTATGAACTAAAATTGACAGTTTTCATTAATTATAAAGGATTATTCTAATTGCAATTCAAATTTATTCATTTAGAACAGACGGCATTCAGTAATATTTCAGGAAATTTGCATATTAAATGGAGAGGGTCGTCCATTAAGTATGGTAATGTATGCATATTTCCTTATTTTTAACTTCTAGGCCATATGCACTGCTGCTACTTCAGCAGGTGAAAAACCAGAACGTGCTTAATTTGTTCAACAAACACAGGGGCCAGAGCACATCTTTTGGCACTCGGCACTGGCACCCTTCTACGTTTATTCCTTCTGCTTTTCCTTCCCCATCTCCCACCACCCCGCACGCAGTCAAAACGACGGTTGATCTTTCGAAGAAACTTTTTTGATAAACCTGGGCGCTTTTTTTTTTTCCTCCCCTCTCTCTCCTTTTCTTTTTCTTAAATGTAGGCACAGCTGGTAAGGGTTGATTGAAATGTTTTGCCATAGAAGCTGTGTTCATTAATTTCTTCAAGATGCTGAAGTAGGCATTAAGGTTGCCGGCTGGAGTCCTTCCCTGTGACATGTGGAACAGCGAGGGGCCTAATAGTCAGCCTTGTAACATCAACTGGTTACCCCCCTCGTGCGGCATGAACCTTTCCCCTCCAGTGAAAAATGAACCTGTCTGAGACAAAAGCACAAACCACGCATGCAATGAGACAGTGCCATTATTCACACCCATATAGGCTGTTTTCAGAGATCATTAAAAATCATATCTCCATGATATTAATAAGCACCTTCCCTGATCCAGGTCTCGGGTAACAGGAAGGTATATTTAGAGCTGCCCCCACCACCCAGCTAATCTGAGATCATGAATCTGGCAGGGAAAAAAAAAATGCATGTAAGATAAAGGCTAACAAGCTGATGCGGTGGGAGACACTTGGCTTTTTAAACAGCTGCTATGTCCCGACATCCATTGCACCAGCCCTAGTAGGGGACAAAAGGGTGTGGGCCCCCAGTTGTTTCTGGTGAGTTGTGCCTACGCTCCTCGGAGAGTATTGATACCTGGTCTTAATGGTTTGGATAAAGCATCTGCCAGCCCATTCATCTCCAAAAAGTCACATTGAATAACTGGATGCTCATTTAGCCTGGTTTTAAGTAGACTTGTTTTTCATTTTCTGCAGTTCAACTGAAAGTTTTGTTGTTTTACATACAGATATTTTATTTGCTGAGCATATTTATTTCAGTCTGTTTGTATAGCACTAGCGCTGTCATGGCCATATGTTATTGATTGTAAAGCCTACACGAACTCAAATTCTGAAGAGGCACTGTGTCCTTGGTAGGGGTCCGAGAGGAAGAGACCGAGGGCCCGCTAGCTGCTTTGCCAAACCCATACTGAGGGCCCTTTCCACTGCTCTCCCTCCTCCTGGGCAATAAGTAAATCGGAGCGGCTGTAGAGCCTGGTTAACACTTCACTTGTTTACACAACCTCTCCCCAAATCTTAGTGGGAGCACACAGTACCCTGCTTCCTTCTTCTTGGGGTACAGTCGTTCCCGCTAAAATTACTAGTAACGATGCCGAGAGAACAGACCACCAAAGGCTATTTTAGAAAACACTGATGGAAAATTCTCCAAAATCATTCAAGCCCACTGGCGTGTAAGTCAAGGGAAACTTCCCCCCTGTGTAACGTCTTTTCTTCTACTGAGTTCGGCTTTAGAACCATGAAAGCCCTGGTCTTAATCCTGTGTCTGATGAGAGTTAATTTTCAATGCAAGTTTTAAAAAATTTAATTGTCACTGATTACTGACATGCAATAGTAAAATAATATAAAAGAATGCCACAAATGATTAAAGTGAAACTTAACATGTGCATTTAAAAAAAATCCCATAACTCTACTTTTGTTATGGGAAATATTAAGTTGCATAATGTGACCCAGTGGTGCAGGATAATTGCTTAAGAAGCAGTACTGTACAGATAGTTTGTATATTATATCCTCATGTGCAGTATTTCTGGTGATTGAATTGACTCCTCAGCAGAGGGAGGCACTCCTGGGCGCATGTTGATTATATCAGAATGTGGCTTGCAAATGATGCCAGGAATGGAGAGTGGGCCCTGGTAGGCCAGATGTCCTCTAGAAAGACTCGGGGGGTTGCTCTTGCAGCCATCATCTATGCCATCTGCAAGAATATCTGCTAGGTCTTGGCTCACCTACCATGTGCTGCATATTATATGCTGGGGCTAATAGGGAAAGGGAAGCATGGGCATGCAAGTGATGTAAAAGACATGGTAAGGAACTAACGAAGCAGAATTAGACATGGCAGTGGGAGCTAATCTCTCTGAGTTCATTTTTTTTTTCCATCTGTAAAATGGAGCTTACATTGCCCTGCCTTCTTCACGGGGCTGTTGTGAAGATTCCCTGAGACCCAACAGTTTTCCAAACCCTTCTGTTCATCAGAATTATCAGTAATTAAAACTACCCATTTCTGGGCCCTTCTGTCAAGAGATTACAATTCAGTAGTTCTAGAGTGGGGCCTGAGAATCTGTGTACTTCAATATTTACAAGTGAATTCTATGATCCAGCAAATTTGGAAGGCCCTGATACTCTATATGTTAAGTGCTCTTCAAAGTGCGATACTTTTAGGGAGATAAAATGGGCACAGAAAGTAATTGGAAAATAGCTCAAGATGGTTCCTATAATTATCATCAATTTTTTTTTTAAAGATTTATTTATTTTCTTACATATCTCCCCTTTCCCCCCCGTTGCGGCGAAGCGCCGAGACTTGGTCACTGCGCAGGCGCGGCTTTCCCCGCTTGTGGGCGGCTTCTGCTTCTATTCACGGCCGGCTCTTGCTTCAGTTCGCGGGTGGCTGGCTGCGCTCCATTCGCGGACGACCTGCCCTGCCCGTGGCGGCTTTTGCCCTGCCCGTGGCAGTTTTTTGCCCTGCCCACGGCGGCTCTGGCCCGCCCATGGCGGCTTGCCATTCTCAAGGCGGTCTGCCCGCTAGGAGAGGTCCCTGGGAACCGAACCCGGGGCCTCCCATGTGGTATGCCGGTGCCCTATCCACTGGGCTATCCAGCCGGCCCCAAATATCATCAATTTTAATTGGCAAACTTCTGGATTATAGGAAGTCAAAGCATTAATTCCATTCCGGAATTTGAATTCTGTCTGGCCCTGGTAAGTTGCTAGAATCTGTTGATGAAAACAGTGGATGTCTGAAATTTGCAATGTTCATGCAGAAAGGGCATCTCTGTGTGTCTGTCCAGGAGAACCCCTGGGGAAAAGTAGTTACTCCTCACTAAGTCATACATGGCCCCGAATAGTTAGATGAACCCTGAGGCAACAGCAGATGCTTTTCAACCAAGTACTGTAGGCCACTCTGTGAATGTTCTTTATAGTTTAATAGACTCTGGAGGTGAAACTGTCATTACTCACCCACTGTAGAAATGAACTTGGAAAAATGGAAGAGAGAGCCGTTTCCTGTCTATGAAAGCATATGGAAATGGTGATAGAATTCAGGTATGGCTGTATTTATTAACCATTTTTGACGCAGAACCACTTCACACCATGTCAGGGTAGAATAAATTGGATAACGATGGGATGAGAGTATCATCTAATCTAATATCAGTGTCTCCCGATAGTTACATTTTGGCTGCCAAGTTGGGCACGTGGAGTGGGTGCTGAGATTTTCAGCTCCCAGTGGTTCCAGCTAAGGCTGAAGCAGGAGTGTTAAGCATACTCTCCTACCTGGGGCACCCCCAGGCCTGGGCCAGGTGGGGTGGGGTGAGCGAGGATAACTTCATTCTGATTTGCTCACACTGTGTGCCATCACTGCTGAAAATGCCTGGTTTCCTCAGGTACTGGTGGTTATGGATTGTGGTTTGGCTTTAGGTGATATGGAATAAAAAGAAGATGGGTCTCTTTTCTCTCCCTTTCCCTTCCATCCCCCTTTCCCCCTTCCCTTTCCTTTTCCCTTTCCCCCTTTCCCACCTCTTCATCCGGAGGATTACAAGCAATCCTTCATCAAACACTTTTTCTTAGTCATCTCTTTGAAACTGATGAACTGCCAGGCTGGCTAGAGACTGAAAAGTTGCGTCTCTAACCTTTTGGAGCTGATGGTTTAAGTTGGTACTACTGAGTTACGCATAAAACAACTAGGATAAATGAGCAAGTGTTGAACATTAAATGAGTAAGTAAAAGAAGGGCCAAACATCTTGTACAGAAAGGGTGTTGCATTTAGTTTTAGCATTTGGTGATTTAATGAAAGAAAGATTTGTAGAAGTTCCCAAGTCGTATGTGTGATCCATTGAGGAAAGTTTTCTGGGAGTTTTTGAAATTTTAGGATGTGCTTAGATGACTAAAGATAGAAGAGGGTCTATGGTGTGTAGGAAAAGGAAATTCTCTGCTAGGCTATAAGCAACTCTCTCCCTCCCCACCCCTCAAACACATGAGGACAGCAGTGTTTCCTTCTGGCGCGACAAATTGGACTTTACAATTTCTTATTGAATTCACTGCACCAAGCTTCAACACCCCCCCCCCCTCTTTTGTCCTGAGAGTATTCTAGTATTTTCAAGATCCTACACCAGTTACTGTGGTGTGGCTCTAGAGAAGAGAGGGCTCAGAATCTCCAGGTCTTTTCCATAAACCGTGAAGGTCATTGGTTCTGAGAAATATTTATGAATGGGGAAAAAATTACCAGGTATTTCTAAGATTAGTCTGAGACGCATCAATGTTTCACCAAGCAAAGGAAATCAGTCTAAATAAAATACAGAGTTTTAAAAAATCACCTCTGCTACCGAGATTAAACATACTGTTTCGTTACTGTAGGGTGTAATTTCACCAAAGGAATTGAAGCTCATGGGTTTCCTTGAAGCATTTTCAAAGCAAGAGGTGTGTCTAGGACTTAATGGTTTCCTCCCCTGCCTCCCTCCCACACCCTTGTGTTGGTTTAGTTCCATGAAGTACTAAGTGCCATTATTGGAAATTCAATGTGTCTTTTTCTAAGGGAAATATTGACAGAAAGTTATGCTTTTGTGAAAAATAACTCAACATGTGAAGGGCATTTTTAAAAATCATCATTACGTTAGGTGCTGAAATAGTGTTTTTCCTCTTTGGCAGTCAGTGCTTGGGTGGGTGGTCCCCCTTGTTCTGGCTGAAATGGTGAATTGTTATCGCCATTTTACAGACTAGGACATTGAGTCCAGAGAATGGCAAATAAATTGTTTCTAGCTAGTGTTGCAGCCAGTACCGAGATGTCAGACTTCCTTCACAGTTCAATTAGGATGGCAAAGCCTCTTCATTTCAAATGTATGCAATTGGGAAAACAGGAAGTATACATCTGATTATAATAGAATCCCTAAAATTTGCTCTTCTGTTCTGACTCCCTGCTTCTTACCTGATCTGCAACTGTTAAAACCCTCGTAGTAAGTGACACTGATTCTGGAAAGCATTGTATCAGGAGAGGGGTGACTCCTTCCTGACCCCACCCACCCACTATCAGTGTGCCCTGAAGCATGAGTTGTTTTTGTTTTTGCCATTTTTAGAAGTGCTTTTTAATTTTTAAAATATATTTTTATCATAGAAGTTGTGAACTTACAAAATAATCCTGCACA
>PVKH010019820.1:0-14746 GCA_004027955.1 Chaetophractus vellerosus | reverse complement strand
CTTTGCTCGCTTCTTTGCTCATGTTTTTTTCCTCCATGTCTGCTTGTTGTCTGCTTGTTGTTTGTTTGTCTTTAGGAGGCACTGGGAACCAAACCTGGGACCTCCTGTGTGGGAGGTGGGTGCTCAACTGCTTGCGCCACATCTGCTCCCCCGAAATGGGTCATTTTTAAGATCCCTCCCAACTTTGAACTTATGTGAGTATTTGCAGACTGAAATAATATATGTGAAACGTTTCTTTGTATATTGTCTGACTGGCTAAAGGACATTTAAAGTGATAGCCATGAAAATGGATGTTCTAGTTTTTCTGGTATGTGGACTTCTCCAGTATATAGAGAGAACAAATTTTATAATGCCCCTGTCCTGGGATACTTGGCTGTTGGAATATACATGGTGTAATCCTTAGCAAAAGAGTAAAAGTTTGTAATGAAATAAAACTTCTAATGAGGACTTATCAGAAGCTTTGAGATTGTCCAGCTCTATCTTGCTCACTGTCTTCCATTTTTCAGTTTAGGAAACTTAGAGTCATAGGGTTACAAGGTCGTGTAGTTAGAAAATTGTCTCTAAACTTATGTTCTTTTTTCCTTTTTATTGTTGTCATTCAGATTTTGTTATTATTTTTTTCTTTCCTAAAATGTGAGATTCTAATTAATTGATCTACCTCTTACACTTCTATTGTTAAGATAAAATTTGTTTTCCCAGAAGAGCTGAGAAATGAACGCATTGGTCACCAGCATTCTCTTTCCCCATCACCCCAAGTCAAATTAGTAAAATTACAAGTGTTGGGAACTGACTGGGTCTTTAGGAACTATTGATGGAAGCCACTGGATTTGGTTTCAAACTTGACATCATTCTCAGTATGGGCTAGTCATTGAATTCCTAAACCTGGGAAATTCTAAAGCTAGAGAGCTTCAAAACCAACCTTTGTCTCCCATTTTCCACAGGTGGGGACTCTAAGGCTCAGAGAAAGAAGTGAAGACAGAATCCAGTCCCCTAATTCCCAATCTGGTGTTTGCTCCACTGGGCACTCATTGGTCGGAAGATACTTTCCCTCAATCGGTGAGTCCTATACAGAAAAGAAGACTTTCCCTTTTAAAATAAATATGCATGTTTTAATGGATTTTAAAAATTAGTGGTTTCCATTTAAAACGTGGGCACTAATAACTAGGATGGATTAAGAACTAGGGAAGAATGGAAATGTCCTTCTTATTTTCTTTACTTGATATTATTGGCAATGAACAAGATATAATAATGCTAATAAAATGTATGGCAAGCAAAGATAGGACTCAGCTCTTGGTAGGTGGCATGCAGAAAAATCAGGAAAAAAAATTGGAGTAATGATTTCGTGTTGCCAGTAATTGTATTGCTTCATTTCTTCTCCTTTGGCATGGTGTGAAATATTCTTGAAATTGAGAGACCAAAATGAAAATGTAAGTGAACAGTGTTAGGGGTTTTGCAAGGAAAGTAAGTAACATTATCTAATGGTTTTTGTTTGCCCTTTGTGCAAGGTGCTTCTTCCTTTTGTGATCGTGTTTTATTTTTACAACAACCTTTTGAGGTAGGTGAGGCTAAAATTGTTTAGGCAAATTGTATGAGCCATTGTCTTAAAGGAGCTTCACTGGGGTCTGAATTTGAATCCTATTGGGCACCCAGAATGGGGAATTCTGACCAGGTAAGGTGAACTTCCCTGGTGTTTTGGTGCAATTCTATGGTTGCTAGGTAGAATGGAATGCCACATTCTAAAAAGTGGGGTGGTAAAAAGAATCAATGTGTGGGATACCCTGGCTGTGGGGAGCTCTAAGGAGAAGAGTTGGGAAATTCTGTGTAAGGCTTCTAATTAGGATTTTAGATCTGTGATTTCCTTCTTGAGGGCAAGTCCATGTGCGCCTCAATTATTGGTCTTATACTGAATAAATAATATGCCTTGCCATGTTTCTGGTATGGTTTTTCAAAACAGAGAAGATGTTGTTGTGACTGATAAAACCCAACTTCATTTAAAAGTGTTACTGAGTTTATAGTTGCCTCTTGTGGTGCTATCACTATCTTTTTTTTTTGAGATACCAGAGCTGGGGATTGAACCTGGGACCTCATATGTAGGAAGCTGGTGTTCAACCACTGAGCTTCATCAGCTACCCTGAGTTGGTCTTTTCATTTGTTTGCTTGTTGTTGTTTTTTTTTTTTTATTTTTAGGAGGCACCGGGAACCCAACCCGGGACTTGACTTCCCATGTGGAAAGCAGGTGCTCAACTGCTTGAGCCATATTTGCTCCCTCAATCTTTTTAAATCAAGTATCTTGAAGATACAACTGTGCTTTCCATGGGATCTATGATATGCATAAAATGAAAGGTTGAAAACCACTGCTTCAACTCTTACACATTTTACTCTTAATATTTGAAACACGGTCTTGAATATTTTTTTCCCGGCATGAAGTTCAGTCATCAAATGTGAATCTTTGTAACTTTTCCTGCCTTCTGAAGTTTTTCAGTGTCAAATTAAATTGTAATAAGTAAGAAGCCCTGCATTTGGATAAAAACGCAAAATCAAGTGTTTAATGACAGGATAAGAGAGAGTGCCTCGACAAGGAGTAAGCTGGAAGAGACTCAAAAGTTTTTTTTTTTTTTTTTTTTTTTTTTTTTTTTTTTTTTTTTTTTCGTCCATAAGCTAATTATGAGCCAGCAGTGGCTTTTGTCTCTAAAATGCTGATGCAAACTCAGACTGCATTAAATGGAGCAAAGTAGGCGGGTGATCCTGCAAAAAGCAGAATACCTAGAAACTGGCAAGCCCAGAGGTCAGGTGGGCTGCAGGTCCAGTTTGAGCAGGACTCCAGCTTTGTTTCTCTGCAGTGCTCTTTCTCTCTCCTCCTCTGTGTGTTGCCTTCATTCTCAGGATGTGTTACCTCATGGTCATAAGATGGCTGCTGCTGCTGCAATCCAGATGATAAACATCATCTTTCCCATGGGGAAGAGAGGGCCTTGTCTGCCATACTTCTGTGGGCGGGGGTTACTGCACATTCGGGAACCAGTGGCGAGTGTGAATCAGGACTCTACCCTGGAGCTGAAGCTAGAGACAATCCCACCCAAACCTAATGGCAGCTAGACACTGGAGAAGAGGTGACCCCTGAAAGGAATACCAGGTGCTGTTAGGAGGGGGTGGAAGGGTTGTATGCTGTGTGGACAACCTCGAGTGTTCTGCACACCCACTAACCCTCCAGTCAGCCTCAGAGATCCCCAAGACTGTTAGGCTTTCGTTCTTGCCTCACCCTTAGAAAGAACCATTAGCAAACTGGACTTTCTAAAAGAGGATGCTGAGGGGACCAGAAATGATGTCCCACCAGGGGCTGTTACAGGAATGAGACCCTGGAGAAGGCAGGAAGCTGGGGCACACATGACTCTGGCCTTCATAAGCAGAGAGCCTGGTAAGGAGAGGGACAGTATCTCTCGTTCATGTGTGTATCCTCAAGTCCAGCAGGATTGCTAGCACATAATAGGTACGCAGTGCTTAATACACCCCCACTCTGTGAGCATCCTTTTCCCTGAGGGTGTTCAGTCAAGCCCTGGTCAGCCCTCTGTTGAGAAGTTATAGGAATTCTAGCACAGAGGAGACTGGACTACATGGCTTTGATTGAAACAATTGACTAGACAGAAAGAGGCTTTAAGTACCAGTATGGCTTAAGAAGTTCGTGAGTGAATAAAAAGGCAGTCAGGTGTGGCTGGTGAGGGAGGCAGGGGGAGGTATCAGAAGATCTGGTTCAGTCCCAGCTCTGCCAGTTATTAGATGTGCAGTCCAGCATCCCCCAGCCCTCATTTTCCTGATCTGAGAAATGGACGTAATCATTGCCCTGCTACCTCACATGTTTGCTTAGAGTGAGCATGTTGGTAGATAATTGCCGGCTGTGTAAGCTATGAAGTGTGGCCCATATGTGATAAGTTTTCACAGTCCTTTGGTTAAGAGACTCATGCTGAGTATAAAGAACAGTAAGGCCATGCAAGTCATGTACCCAGCGCTGGGCCTGGCACATGGTCTATGCTCAGGGGATGTCCCCCCTTCCCTTCCTCCCAGCCCCACACCCCATCCTCCCCAAGATTTGATGGGCATCCACCTTATCCTCTGCTTGAGAAGGAGCTAGTTCTGGATCCTCATTTGATGATGGTTGAACTTGAAATGGAATTGTCAATTATTATTATTTTTATGTCTTTGCCTTAGGAAGCAAGAAGTAGAGGGTGGTAGATTTAGAGACCGAGGGAGCCAAATGTTTGAAAGACCCCATAGAAGCAATAGTCCAACCCAGTTGGCAAGCATTGTTTGATTAGAAAATCAGACCTCCTGCCCCAGGCGTGACTGGCCCAGTGCGTGTCAGGAAGGAAATTATTTGCCTCTGTTGACACCAGTGTACAATTGTCGGCTGTAGCCAGGTGCTTTCAGTTTTAATATTTCCTCTTTGGTCCTCAGATGCATCAGGTATTAACCCCTGCCGGAAGCAAAGCATTTGTCTCTTCCACCAGTGAAAGTCTTGGCTCCCTACAATTACTTGGTCAGGTGGTTTCTGGGCATGTGTAACCATCTGCTTAGCCAGCTTTGATTGCTTTTTTCTTATTGCTTGAAAAAGTTACAAAAGGACTTGTTGGGTCTGAGCAGTGAGCTGTCCAGCCTTTTGAGATGCTGTGGCTCTTCCTGAAGCCCAGGGATGTCTTGTAGAAGGTATGCATGCTGTCCATGAAAGTAGAAGGTAGAGCCATCTCTTTCTTTTGCTTCCTTCTTCCTGATTCCATAGCCTTCTATTTCATGACCTTCTGGCAAAGTGGAGATACCACTGTTCTTCCTTGGGCAGGAATCCAGTGGGTATGGCCCTAGGCGATCAGAAGAATTCTCTGGCTCTCCCTTGCTGGGTTACTGTGCAGTAGAGGGGTCTAATGCCTGGATGGACAGAGGGTCCCACAGGTCCTTTGTAGACTGTTGCCAAATATACATCCCTGGTCAGAGTGTGCACTTGTCCTCTCCCCTGAACCCAGTGTTTGTCTGGAAGTTGGTGAGCCTCTGGATCTTTAGGTAACCAAGATGTGTTATGTACAGTCCCTAATCTCAAAAAGCTTACAGTCTAGTTGGGGAGAAAGACACATGCACAAGAGAGAAATACACATTAGAAAGGAATTGTTTACAATGCACATTTATTACCTGATATGTTTCAGGCCTCAGATTAGGTGCTTAGGAAATCAAGATAAGTTATAGTCTCAAAGCTCAAGAGGGTTGGGAGAGCAGATAGGATTGGGAAACATTGAGGAAGGTTTCCAGTAGGGGATCAGATCCCCAATTTTTCAGTGGCCTATGGAGCTTTATGACAGAGGCTCCAGGGCGGGCAGGGTGGGCCTGTATATATAGATTAGCCCTGTAGGGCTGGACAGGTTCTGAGGGAGGATATAGCTGATAGCAGATGCTTAGCTTCTTTCCTTCATGCATGGTTCGGTCTCCAGCTCAATTTCCACCAACATGTTGCTGTAGATAGTCAGCTGTTGACTTTTGTGATGCACTGAAATTATTTCTGTGGTCATCTCTGTATGGCCTGAGCATTGCCTGGGTCTGCATTACCAATCTGGAAAGCATCTCTGCATTCTGGAAGACACAAATTTCTTTTGAGAGCTCCTGAAATCAAATCTCTTATGGTCTATGTCCTAGGCTTCACAAAACATGGTGGGGCTGGTTGTGGCCAGTAAAATAATCCAGGACCGGACATCTCAAACTGTGATGCTGTATGAGTTTCCAATTGTTATATAACAAATTAACTTCAATTTATTATCTTAAAACACCAAATAATTATTATCTCATCATCTCTGTAGTCAGGACTCTAGAGGTGGCTGAGTCGGGTGCCTCTGACTCAAGGTCTCTCAGCTGGGGCATTGGTCTCATCTGAAGGCTCGCCTGGGTCATTCATATGAGTGTTGGCAGGTCCACTTCCTGTGGATTGTTGGGCTGAGGGCTGTAGTTCCCTGTTGGTTGTTAGCTACACCTCCTTCAGCTCCTTGCCATGTGGGCCTCTCTATAGGGCAGCTGGCTTCCCTCATAGTGAGCATGAGAGAGTCCTCAATATGCAAGCCGTGGCATTTTTGTAAGCTTATCGTAGAAGTGACATCCCATCACTTCTATTTGTTGGAAGTGAGTTCCTAGATCCAACCCACAGTCAAGGTGAGAGATGATCCAAGGGCTTGAATACCAGGAGGTGGGGATTGTAGGGGACCATCTTAGAGGTTGGCTACCCCAGATTACTGAGGGTACATGGCATGTGCCAAGGTGAGGGTGGGGATTACGTGGAGCCCCTGAATGAACTCAGCACCTCCCTGTGGGTCAGCTTTAAAGACTTGTAAAAATCGTTATATAAATATTGATATATAATTGCCTAGAATGCAAAGTTGGCATGGATTTTCAGAGGAAACCAGAAGCCTGCCTTTTTAGCCTCCTCAGCAGTTGGAGGTGCTTTGATGGAAATATCTGAAAGTTCTTGCTTGGGTCTTTTGCTGTATAGGTGAGATACCAAGACTCAGAGATGGGGAAGGTCTTCTGGGACCATGGAGCAAGTAAGCAGTAGAGGGAGGAACCATGTGAAGCTCCTCTAACTTCCCAGTGCTTCCACCTCTCCACACACTCTCTGCTTTGCAATGAGTCCACACAACTTTTAGGCATGTTTTCTCTTCCTTACCCAACCTTCATCCTGTCCCAGAAACAGATTAGGAAAAAATAGGTCAAAATTGGGAGTCTTGAGACTTGATGGTATCTCTTTAGTTAAATTTCAGGGCTCTGCATCTCCTGATGGGTCATGCTGTGTCCTGAAAAGTTGCATAAATCAGTATTACTTGGCTCAGACAGTGTGTCTCTGCAGTTATGAATAACATTTCTATTAAGTACAGAGAGCCGATACACAACAGTACTGTGAGACTGACAGGATCAGACATAAAAACTCAGCCAATACTTTCTGTCTGGCAGAAATTTTCTTTTTCAGAGCATCCATTCCCCATCCCCCCACACCTCTCAAAACATAATCTTTTTATAAAACCAAGCTTGGCCGTTCATTTCACAGAGGATGACAGGTTCTCTTACAGTCCACCTTTCCATTCCTAAAAAAATTAAAGGAAATGTTAAAATTATGGTCAAGCTCATTAGTAGCCTCTAAGCCCAAATGAGGGAAGCAGAGCCTAGGTTATTGAGAATTTCATTGGTGAGAATTTAATAATACTCCCCACTCCACAGTCCCTTTCAACTCTTATGTTTTTTTTTTATACTTTTAGTGTTTTCAAAGTGTCGCTTATCAAATATTTAATTTGGACTGAAAGTACATTGTAGGAAATTGAGTTTTAAACAGGAGAAGGCAACATGGAGTAGGGAGACTGCCACTTATTAGCTGTATAATCTCATATAAGTCACAGACATTTTTTAGCCTGTTTCCACATCTGAAAAAGTGGGACTAATAGTGACTACCTCACAGAGTCTTTGTGCTCATGAAGCTCTATAATGTATATAAAGTGCTTGTTTAGTATGCTACTTGGTTCCTAGTTGGTGCACATTAAATGAAGTTTCTGATTTCCTTAACAACCTGTAACTCTCTGCCGGGAGTCACCCTCAGTTCTTTTCTTTGTCTCAAAGTCTCCACTTTACTTGGTCCCCTTGGCTTGGACTAGACCTGCAGCATTTGCATATAAGTCACCCAGGTTTCATGTTTCCCCGAATCACTAAAAGGCTTTAATATTTATAATTTTGTTCAATGGCTCCCAAGACATAAATACAAACATCATAATCTGCTTACATTTCCTGGTATGTGGAAGTATAGTCGCTCTGGGAACAAAACATTCATAAGCTGCATTTATGACGAAGGCCTTTTGGGCATCACTATTGAAAAATGAGTGTTGGTTTTCGTGAAAAGACCATCTTGTCCAGGGAGTGGGTTTCCACTCTACCATCTTTGACCTCTTCATTTATAAATGGAAGCATCTCTAGGACTTGGCCAGCTCTGACCCTCTTTGGTTCCACGACTTCTTGGGATGACATCACCTCACTGTGCTTCAATGGCAACTGGCTTGAGTTATATCAGTTATTAAAAATGATCTAATATTTTCCTTTTAAATCTGGGACCCTGGCTTGTTCTATGATTAAGCTAGTGATTTATTTATAATATGGTATGAGACTGCTGCAGTCACTCTATGATGTAATCTAAGAATGACATGAAAACAAAATAGGCTTTTACATAATGAAAGTGTTCCTGTAATGCGGTTTATAGCAAAGCTTTTTTTTCCCCATTGAGAATAGAGATATATTCTTTACTTTCCCCTCCACTCTTTTCTTATCTTCTTTCCCATTTATGAGTCTTAAGGCCTCTAAGTTAATTTTAAAAAGTCAGCATTTAAAACTCCAGAAAGTTTCTGGTTTATTTTTCTAATCTTGTTTTGTCACCTTCTTTATCCCTCTGGTCCCCTGGCACCCTCCAAGGTAGTTTTAGCTACTGCTTAGTCCAACAGCCCCCAGACTCTACCCAGCACTCAACAGACCTCGCCTTTCCTTTGCTTATGATGGTCCCCCTGACTGGAAAAACTCCCCAAATTTTCTTCTGCTAAGGACAGATATGCCTTACTAGTCAGATTCCTACAGTAGCATCCTTCTGCAGGCCAACTCAAATGTCCCTTTCTCTGAAGCCTCTGCCACCTAGTTAGAAACTCTTGGTCTGTACTTCTCATAGAACACAGAAAATTCCTAACCCTAACCCTCCCCATCCCCTTTCCAAGGCATATTTACAGAATACCAGAGTTAAAAGAGGAGAGGTGATGTAGGAGAATGGGGAGGGGGGTCTTTGTAGTTCCAGTTCTTCCACTAACACTGAAACTTGGCCAGGTCATAGCCTGTCTTTGGACGTCTGTTTCCTCATCTGAAAAATAATGGGTATAGATGTAATTTTCCATAGCTGCGTGGTGTATTGCTAGCGACTCCTTAAGGTTCTGTGTTGAAAAGGTGCTGAGACTGTTTCAGTAAGAAAGAGTCCACAACTACTTAGTGATATCTGCCATGCTTGTGGGCAGAGAAGGAGGTTGGATGCATACAACATACAAGAGATTTCTTGGCTGTTTTTGGACAAGATAGTTTCCTTTTTGTTCTAACTCCAGGGATGCTTTATTTGCTGATTTAACATGTGTTCCCCAAGGTCACATAGCAGGTTTGGGATAGAACCCCATTCTAATCTCACATTTATCCATGTGGGCTAACTGTGGGAATTGAGAGTCTGGGATAAGCAGGATTAGAGAGATGCTGGCTTACTGGAGGCACAAGATTCCCCAGATTCTGTATGTCCTTGAGGTGGGGTGGGGTCATGAGATGGATTTCAGCTCTTTGTCTTCTTTGCTTCCAAGGAGTTATAAGGTCCACAGTCTTCTAATTTATGTCAAAAGTGAAGGTCATAAAGGTAGGGCAAATCTGCCTTTGGTCCTCTGTGCGCCTCCCCCCACCCCCTCTCCCAAGACAAAATGCCAGCACTAAAGTGCCTGAACACAAGGTCACCTAAAACATGGGCCCTGGAACAGTGGGAGAGGGATAGATGAGGGAAAGGAAGGAGGGAATGTAGTATGGGAGAAGGCAATGGAAACTCGAGCACTTGAGGGATGAAAGGAGGAACTGGAAGTGTTAGTGTGGAGAAGAGAGAAAGTGGGTGGAGGAAAAGAGAGAGAGTAGGTGGCACCTTCCTGTGGGACTCTGCTGTGGACAGGGCCACAGACTTGCTCTTAGAGATCTTAGGGGACTTCTCGGAGCACTGGGTCACAGCAACAGGAAGACCATGTGGGAAGAACTTTTTAGTGCTAAGAGCAGACCACAGATGGAATGTGCTGTTCTATGGGGTACTTAGCTCTCCACCACTGCTGGTGTTCAGGTACTGATGGTGATAGGTATTTTGTTGAAGGAACAAGAAGTTGGACTTGATGACTTTAAATTCTATTCTGTCCTGAGAGTCTAGCATTTTCTGAAAACACATTTTGTATGCATTTAAATAATTCCCATTTAAAAGTGAAAGCTCTATGGAGGAGAGTGATTCTTTCTCCCAGGTCTTGGCACACATAAATGCTGACTTTATCTCAGGCAATCTTTTGTCCTACTTAGCATTATTGATGAGGGAAAGGAGGCTAACTGAGGATGTCTTAGTACTTTTTTGGTACTGAATGTATTTTGAGGGTGATTTTTGTGCTTCTTTCAAGATAGTTCCGGAGAACTCTGCTCTGTTGGCCTGCCCAGATCCCCCCATTGTCAATGATTTGCTTTTACTGTATCACCAGTGTGCTTTGTTTCTATATGCAGTAGAGCGTTCGTTTCACTTTGCTCTGCCGTATAAGCAAATTTTCACGGTTGTCATTTCCCACTAGATTATAGAAACTCCTTGAGAGCATAGAATCCTTATTCCATAATAGGTCTCATGGTGCCTACTGTAGTGGTTTGCAGATAACGAAAATGATGACTCATTAGCTTAACGACTTTTATTTTCTGAGCATCTACTATGTGACAAGCACTATTCCAGATGCTGGGAATAGAACAGTGAACAAAAGCAGGCAAACCTTTTATTTCATGGAGTCAGACAATACAAATTAATGAGTAACATTTAGGTTGTGATCTTTGTTAAGAAGTGGCTTAAAGGCACAGAGCGTGTGGAGAATGTAGATTTAAAACACTCGTTTGAACAAGTGTTGGAGAGGATGCAGAGAAATAGGAACTCCTCATCCATTGCTGGTGACAATGTAAGATGGTGCAGCTGCTGTGGAAGAAAGTATGGAGGTTCTTCAGAAAGCTAAGGCTAGACCTACCACATGACCCAGAAATCCCACTACTCAGTATATACCCCAAAGAAGTGAAAGCAGGGATTTGAACAGATATTTGCACACTGATGTTCATAGCAGCATTATTCACAATTGCCGAAAGATGGAAGCAACCTAAGTGTCCATCAACCAATGAATGGATAAATAAAATGTGGTCTGTCCATACAATGGAATATTATTCAGCTGAAAAACACATGAAGTCCTGATACATGTGAAAACATGGATGAACCTTGAAGAGATCATGTTGAGTGAAATAAGCCAGACACAAAAGGAAAAAAAATGGTATGATCTCACTGATTTGAAACAATTAGAATAAGCAAACTCATCGAGTCAGAATCTAGAATATAGGCTACCAGAGGCTGGGATGGGGATAGGGAATGGGAAGGTAAGACTTTAAATATACATGGTTCCTATTTGGAACAAGGGAAATGTTTTGGTAATGGATGGCGGTGATGGTAGCACAACATTGTGATTGCAATTAACAACAATGAAATATATATCTGAATGTGATTAAAAGAGGAAATTTCAGATTGTATATATGGTGACAAGATAAAAATCTTTAAAAAAATCCATAAATGTCCTGGTTTTGGAAGTTCTTGCTGATGAGAAAGGAGACCTAAATGGAGTGAGGCAGCAAGCAGGTGGGTATCTGGGAGAAAAAATATTCCAGGCAGAAAGAAAGCAGTTGCAAGGGCCCCCAAGGCAGAAGCATGCTTGTTATGTTCTAGGAAAGGGAGGAGTCCGGCATGGCTGGAGTGGGGTGACTGAGGGGAAGAGTGGAGAAGAGGAGGTCATGTATGCCAATCAAGATAGTTGCAACAACAAATGTTTGTCAAGCACCCAGTATAGATGCTCAGAATAAAATTGCCTTTGTGATTTAAAGAATCTGCAGAAATTTTACAAAAGAATGACGGGAAGTATTCCTGTTTTTCAGCTTTACGATGCACAGATGATGGACCACAAACTGGGATAGTAGTGGTGGGCAGCTCAAAACAAGTGCAGTTGGGCAGGGTACTGGCTTCCCTCCTCCCTGCAGCCCACCTGCGGAGGCCTCTCCTTTCGGATTCTCTGCTCCTGTGGCGGGCACACCTGCAGAGGGCCTTGGGCCCTGGGTGCAGATGGGCAATTGCATGCCTAATCACCCATTCAGGCACCCACTTATTTGTTTTCCACATGCAAATATGGGTTTTTTTTATAGACGGATTTAATGTATTTGTTGCTTCCCCATTTTATTTAAAACAAAACAAACGGCCAACCATGTCAGTTGAGGGCAGCAAATAGAAACATGAATATTACGGTCTTTGTAGTTCGTGCCGATTGTGTGGCTGAAACCGATCCCAGGCAAATTAGTCTTTTCCTTGTTCAACTTTATTTCTACTTTATGTCACCCCTTCTTACTATTTTAATGGGTAAAAATGATTTTAGAGAGAAATGCGGTATTACTTTCCCTAAATCATCTTCGCATTTCATGCTACATCTTTTTCATTGTGTGGTTTCCACTTCCATGTTTTTAGTTTTGGAACTTGTGACCCAGTGTCAAAAAAAGGACATTATGGAGTCTCCAAAAGCCATTGACAGGTGGTGGATGGCAACTTCCTTAGCCTGGAAATAAACACAAATCAGAGGTGTTTGCCCCTATTGAAGTGCTATTATTATTTATTGCGCAACGTCATGCAAAAAGTCACTTTTATTTATCTGGGAGCCCATAGGTAAAAGCCAATACTAGCTAGAGAGAGGGCTTGGGGTTGGGTGTTTGCTTTTATTTATAATGAAATTTCAGAGTGTTTGAGTAGGATGTCAGAATTAGTAGATACTTTGGAGTTTACTTTATCACAAATGCCTGATGTTACATTTTGGGAAACTGAGGCCTACAGAGGTAAAATGACTTGTTCAAGGTCTCAGACACTTACAGGTAGGGACTGGACTTGAGCAGCTGGAACTCTGGCACTGATCCGTGACCTGCGGAGCTGGCGGAAGCCGCCTCTGTGGCCTGGGGTAATGAAGAGACTGCTGGACCCCACAGAGGAACTCATCTCACGGTGGGGTTTATGTGTAAGTGGTGTATATGTTTCTGATTTTTCTCTCATACAATAATTTAAAATCGTTTTGTATCAAATCTTAAGCAAAGAGGCAGTGATGGACAATGTAGATAGAAACTGCTGCTTGTCTAGCAAGGTTGTTGATTGACTGTCAGTGAGAGTTTGGGATGAGTGTGTGCATGCGTGTGTGAGGGGGAGGGAGAGGGAGAGATGAGCAAACTAAGAGGAGATGTCAGACTACTGGGCTGCAGGAATCTCATAATCAGGGATGTAATATCTGAGCCTGAAGGAAGTCCAAAGTTTGCTGGTTGATCTGTTTTATTTTGTAGAAAAAGAAACTTATGTCCA
This sequence comes from Chaetophractus vellerosus, assembly GCA_004027955.1. Lineage (NCBI taxonomy): Eukaryota > Metazoa > Chordata > Mammalia > Cingulata > Chlamyphoridae > Chaetophractus > Chaetophractus vellerosus. The sequence continues at coordinate 1,533 of PVKH010019820.1, read as the reverse complement.
AAGTGGTTCAGAGCCTTGCCCAAGATCAATTCCACTTTAATGGAGTTAGAACATTAGACCAACAGCCTTTGATAGGAATTTTGATTTGGAAAAGTACAATCATCACCATCAAATCATATTTACTAGTTAGCCAGTGGAACCAGAGGAAACCTTTGCTGTCTTTGGGATTCTTGACCCAGACGTTGTTTTGACAGGAGGAACATCTGCAGGGTGGCAGGGAGGTAGGGCCCCTAGTGTAGCCTTCTCTGTCCTTGCAGATGGGAGCAGACACATCATCAGGGATGAGATGCACTTAGCTAGTGAGCCTCCTCCTCCCACACTACCATCCGTCGCCCACCTTGAAAGTAATCTTCTGAAAAATTAAGGCTCAGAGATGGCCTTGAGGACAGTTCAGTAACATTTTGTGGATCTTTTAGATTCTCTTAAATGTTGGACTTGTTTCACTTTTAAATGCAAAACATTAGGACATTGAATTATGGGGTATGTATGCAAAGCCCTGAATGGTATTTTGGGAGGCGCACGAGAGCAGAAATGTCCTTATGTGTGAAACGGGAAGAGTTTTATCAGGAAAGTATTGAGAGAGGGTTGATTTTCTGTTTAGTGGCCATAAGAATGATAAATGGTCGGGAGGCAGCCGTGATACAGAAGGCTGCTAGGAGCAGAGGGTGAGGAAAGGACTACTTGATAGAGCATGAATTCAACCTGCTGTGTCTGGGATCTGTGCAGGGGAACTCTCTGCAGCTATTTGCCCTGAAGTCCATGCTGTGCAGTTTTCCATTGATCCTGCATGGCCGGATGTAAGCGTGTCTCCGCAGTGTGCTGGGCCGTTCACGCCACCAAGGCAGACACACCGTGTCAGGGATTTGAGTGCCTCTGTACCTATCATTCCCACCTACCTCCCTCTGAGAAAAAAGTCATCAGCATTGTTTGAAGGTTCATTTATGCTGATTTGCTTGCATTTTGTTACTAATTTGTTTCCTGCTCAAATCTGTAACTCATCTGTTTTATGGTTTTATGTGAGACCACATTTTAATCGACTTGAGTCCTCTTTTGCCCTCTGATTTATATTTTCTTCTACTTGTAATAAATGTCCTGCTTGTCTTTGCACCCCCAGCTTTCTTGTCTACATGTACAAGCTATATTTGAGGAATCTTTATTGACTTGGTTAGAACTACTCTATAAGCATTTTAGGTGATAGGATTACAAAGTTAACTTGCTTTTCTAGAAACAATTTATTTTTCCTACAGCTCCAAAGAGTCGCAATAGAGAATGAGGCATTCCGAAAATAAGAAAAAATACGTGCCAAATGAGTTGCTGATTTTCCAGCTAGGCATATGGAAAAAAAAAGTCTTTTATTACAGTGACCTGTTTGCTCACTGGAAAACTCTGGGCTGGTGGATATCATGATATGGAAGCTGTGAGCGCTCTCTGGTTACAGGAGGAATGAGGTTAACTCGCAGGGCTGAGGATGTGATCTTATTGGGCTAAGTAGGGTGTTAAGGAGACATGCTGTCCTTTGGCATTGAGAGACTG
>PVKH010019819.1:0-14750 GCA_004027955.1 Chaetophractus vellerosus | reverse complement strand
TTGAAATTATTTAATTAATATAATATTTCAAGCCATTTCAGATCCCTTTCAGATCAAAATATACTCTGTCCACGAGCAGTAGAAGGAAATTAGATAAAGGAGACGTGGTCACTATTAAGGTATGAGTTTAAGTAGTTGGATAATGATTGCTACAATTCTATCCAACTTCGGCTCAATGGTTGATTGCAATAGCAGCAGAGAAGAAAATGGAAAATGTAAGAAGTAATGTTACCCTTACTTTTCCTTTTTCAATATAAAAAGATCTCTACTAAAGACAAATTCCTGGTGTCTTATGTTCTGGCCTTCATCCTCCACAAAAAGGAAGAATGAATTATATCCTTTTGGTGTGTGACTTATCTAGAAGACATAATACGTTATAAGTTTATAAGCATCATCTGTATGCAAAAGCATTGATTTATGCTATCTCCACCTCTTGTGGTGCTTCAGTATCGCCAAAAGGTATCTAGATGCTGCTAACTATATTAACTAAATAAGTTTTTTACCCCAGTGTTCCCTAGATGGCCTCATATTCTGCAATATTAGAAATGGAGACTTGAGCCAAGTATTTTCTCATTGAGTTTTCCAGTATGAAACAGCTCTCCGGAGTGGGTGCTTTGGCTATCCAGACATAAATTCTTCCTAGGACGTCTCATGGAAAGTCTAGGTGGTATGTAAAAATGGGAGTGGGTGGTAAGGATGATGGTAGGAAACATTAGCAGGTCAATTTGGCCTTTATACTGAGCCCCGTTTTTCAGCCATACAATCAACCATAAAGTACTTCTATTTACATGCTAGTAACGTACTACGTAGTTTTCAAGAGATTTCTAAAACTTTGTTTTCATGCACTGACATTACTGCTTTTCTAATTTGCTTATTACTGGAGTCTGCTTTGAATTGCTAAACATATTGCAGCTCTCCTACACCTGAAATTTCTAAAATACTCATGAAAGGCATGTGGTTTTTAGTTCAAAGCCAGTGCTGCCTTGAGTTGATTGTTTAAATATAATTTATTTTCTCTTTTACTTGTTTTCTACTGACTGGTGTGTAGTAATGGCTATTTTCATGAACAGTATCTTGACCTATAAACATTAGAATAATTAGATATTAGCTCATGTGTGGCTGGTCAAATATGACTCATGCCCCTATTGTAAAGGGTATTTATTTTTAAACAGTTCTTGTACTGTTTGTACATTGATGTTAATTTGTGTGTGTCTGTGTTCTGAAAAGTGAAGCAGCACTAGATGGGATAGATGTAGTTCCTAAATGATTCACTGCCAAGAGATACACTGAACAATACTGACCTCATCAAATATAGAAAAAGGCACTAAGCTACCTTTCCTTCCTTGGAGAGTTATAAACCGTAAGTCATATAAAACAGAGTGAATTTCAGCTCAGAGTTTATAATGTTTTATGAATCTTTGTGTGTTATATATGCCCCCTATGTGTTATTCATATGTATGATATTCCAGGGAAAATATAGGAAATTTCAATGAAATTTAACCTGATAAATTTCATTTTGTATTTAGATTATCAGGGAGGTAAAAGACTGTGTTATCATTTCAATGCCCTATCCTGTACACTTACTTGACTTTCAGGTATTTAACTTTATGTTTGGTTTCAACTTCTAATTTCTGTAATCCAGCCATACAGAACTATCATCTTTATGTTTCCCTAGCAGCACCATTGGTCTGCATTCAAAGCAGTTCATATCCAAATGGCATAATTTTATATTCCTAAAGCTTTGGGGTATAAATATATATATGTGTCTCTTCTCCAACACTAATTTGCATAATATTAGAGGATTGGTGTCATGAATGCTATGTGGTGGGGAGAGCAAAGTCATTTTTCCTTTCCATGTCTACGAAGGAATTAAAAACTAAGCGCACATTACTAAAGAGTGAAATATTTTAAGAAATCTTTAATGCCATTATGATAGCAATATCTTAATGTTCTGTAAGTATTTATGTTTGTGTGTTTAATTGCTGCATCATTTGTCAAAAGCATTCATTCATGAAGAAAAGACACTCAGTGTTCAAGGGATATTTTAATGAAGGAGGCTTATATGAAGTCCCTGTAACGTTTAGTTCTGTTCATGGGTGACTTTCAATATGAATCACACTTCTCACTTCAATGCTTTCCCCAACAAGCAGAGTCCTGCCTTGGTGTCCTGGTTAAACTTTAATTAGGATAATTAAATTCTACCAACATATTTGACTTCTTACAGTTTCTAGGCATTTTTGCAGTCTTCTATTTCCTGTTTTGAATTGAAGATTGCTGTGCCCTGTGTAACAGAGGCTGCGCTATAGCTTGGGAAATTTTTCACCCTGCTTCTGTAACATTGTGGTAATGTAACAGACTCGATCTTCATTTATCATTTCTGTGCAACATTTGTGAATTAGATTCACTTTTCTTTGTTTCTAGTCTGTTTGTATATAAAAAAAGAAATTCCATAGAAATCTGTACTCACTCAATTTCTATTAAAAGATGTAGTTATCTATATGAAAATTAAAAGATATTATCTTTAAAATATGGATATAAAATATATTATACCTTTAAAATTTCAAAGTGAAACTTCTGAAATTTAATTTCTAGTCAAGTAAATCTTGAGTCATTAACTTAAAACAGTAGCTTGCTTTTTCGTATTTGAATGCTGTGGTGGGTTGAATTATGTACCGCAGAAGGAAACATCTTAACCTGAATAAATTCCTGAGTTTGTGTACGCATTGTAAACAAGACTTTTTGAAGACATTATTTTAGTTATGTTGTGGTCAACTAAATCAGGATGGGCTTTAATCCTATTACTAGAGGTATTATAGAGAAGGTCATAAAGCGAAAACAATCAGGGGGAGAAGTAAGAAGTTGAAAGTTAAATGAATCCAGAAGAAAAAGTAGAGGACATGCCTTGGGACAAAAAATAAGCTAAGGACCCAAGGATTGCAGGCAGCCTGCACCAGAATGCCACAGTTGTTGGAAGGAAAGCATTCCCTTGCTGACGCCAGAATTTTGGACTTCTCCTAGCTTCAAAACCATGAACAATACATTCCCGTTGTTTAAGCCAGCCCATTGTATGTTATTTGTTTTAGCAGCAGGAAAATAAGACAGATGCCGACCATTAATTTGATACAATCTATGTCTATAAATAAATTATGAACTATGTGTCTTACGCATATCTGAAGAGGTCATATACTTCATCTATGGGGAAGTTGCCCATATTGGTCGTAGAAAAATTCAGTGATTCTTGTACCAACTCATTTTCTTCTCCACATTTTATTGGGAAGAAAAAACAACATTTCAATCATTTCAGTAATAATGCATCCACACCCCACCTCAGCTCTCATTCCCTGACCTCAGAAACTCTAATACCCACTCCTCTGAGGTTTAAACTACCATGGAATACGCAGGATAATAACAAAAGCTCTGCCTTTCCTTTCCACACAAGGTAAATCACAGTTTTTGCCCTATTCTAAAATGAAATATATATTACTTTTAGGTGTATTGTGTAATATCAACCATATAAATAAATTTGAGGTTGCAGTGAGTTTGGAGGAAAGGTAAAATAATAAAAAAAAAACAATATGTGGACTCAGTTCAAAGAACTTATGTGGACACAGATCATGGTTACTAATTCCCCAATAAAAACACTGAATATAATATTTAAAATGTGCACTTAATTAATTAACTAATTCCTATAATCTAAATAACAACATGAATACAATATACATAGACCCAAATTTATTTCCTAGTTTTTTCTCTAGTGACTATATGCATATATTATATTAACTTCATAATATTAAACAAAATATAGTTTTCTTATTCCTTATGTGAAAAAACATATCTCATAATTCATCTCAATTTAATAAATATAAATTGATATAAAATTGTAGATTTTTCTTACCTTGATTTTTGAAAATAATAAAACAAAATATAATTATCTCTAAATAAAAATAAGTCAGTGTTATCCTAGAGAAAACTTTAGTTGTGTGTATGTATGTGTGTAGGGTTGGGGTGGGGGAGGTTGTGTATCTCCCCATTTCTCTATTTGGATGGTATGAAGCATATATCCAAACTTTAGCCTCTCCCACCAAATTAAGAAGAAAATCTAATTGTGTCATTAAGGAGAGAGTGGTGTCACTGTCTAGTAAAAAAACAAAACAAAACAACAGCTTCTATTTAAAGCAGTAACTGGATTACAGTGTACATTTTCTTTTGCTTCTCTTCTAACCTCCTGTGTCTAAAGAGATAAGCTGGAGTCTGCAAGTGTCACCAGTTGGGCAATGTATCTGCCCTGGTAAGGCCAACAGACAAGAATGAGATCCAAAGATTGGCTTCCACCTATATCTAAAGAACAAAAGAATATCATCAAGACTCACACAGAACCCTGTCCAATTGACCAGAATAAAAAATTATTTGATGTTTCTTAAATACTGGATCATATATCTTGAGAAAGTCAGTAGTGAGCCATAGTCACCACGGTAGATGGCTGTAGGAATTCAATAATCTAACATTTTCTTACCTATTCTCTTGCACATTTAAGTAAAAGCAGTTCTTCTCCATGATGTTTGGGTCCCTTATCCTTTATTCCTGTTATTTGGAAAAAGCTAATTGCATTTTTTGGTCTGACCTAATATACCAACATTAGGTCCTTAATATATGTAACACTATATTTTTAATGGTTAAGACCAAAGTCTGCCTAGTCAGACGGATCTCATATCTAAAGCCCAGTTTCATGACATGTTTAAACACTCTGAGCCTCGGTTTTCTTATATATAAAATTTAGATAACGAGGCCTAGCTCAAAATATTGTTGTAAGATAACATATTTAAAGTATTTGACATAATAAAAATGTTGGCATGTAGTAAGTTCTCAATAAAAGTTGTGTATCATTTTTTAATAAATCTACATTTTAATTCATACAAGCACATGGTTACAATATTTATCAGTACCAATAGTTTTACTTTATTAATCCCATACTGTGTGTTCTGTAGTTTGTCTTGAGTCTCTATTATCATGAACATCTTGAAATATAGGTTTTATTAGTTTCCTCTTATAACCTGAATATTTATTTTACAGGACTATATGACTTATTTAATCTCCCATCAGTAAGTGACAGAGCTAGAAAAAAATTATTTCTCAAATGGGTGATCTCAATGCTGTTCCATTAAGAAGCAATTTTGTAAGAATGTGTCACTTGAATTTATTGGAAATAATATATGAAGCTCTATTAAATGATTATGGTTTAATATTTTTAATCTTTCTCTTAGAATCATATTCTTTTTTGTAAACACCAAACAAATCCAGCATTTTATTGCAATGTGAAATTTATTATTTCATGCTGACAGCTTTGGGACATCTCTGGTTTCAAGAATGCCATTTTTTTAGGAGGTACTGTGAATTGAACCCAGGACCTGTACATGGGAAGAAGTCACTCAACTACTAAATTCATCTGCTTCCCAATGAGAGTTGTTTTTTTCATTTGTTTGTTTTTGGATGGTATCAGGAATTGAACCTGGGACCTCATACATGGGAAGCCAGTGGCATCCACTCCCTAGGAATGTTCTTCTTTACCCTGTCTCCTTGTAGCATGCCTCTGCTGATCCTAGTTGTCTCCTCTAAAGAAATTAAAAAAGAAAAAAAAACATTCATTCTACAAAAAATTTTGGGCCATTATGATTATCAGAGTTAATGTAACTTTCTACAGGCTCATTCCTTCACCTAAAGGATAAAAGAATATCACCAAGACTTACAGATGTTCCTGATAAAAATCAGTGATTCTAAAACAGAAGTCATACCTGTGATATAATGATAATAATTAAGTGTGATCAAGATCAAATGATCAAAAGGTAAAAAGAGCTCATGACATTTTCTGCTCTGTGTAAATGTGTTTCAAAATCCCATATTTTCTCACTAGGGTTTCTTTCCTATCTTCTTTCTTTATTAGAGGAGTTGTATGTTTACGGAACAATCATGCAGAAAATACAAGATTCCCATATACCATCCTATTATTAACAAATTGCATTGGTGTAGAACATTTGTTAAAATTGATGAAAGCACATATTTATAATTGTACTATTAACTATAGTCTATGATTTAACTAAGAGTTCACTGTGTAGTGTAGTTCCATGGATTTTTTAAGAAAAAAATTTATTCTCTCACTACGTTCTTAGAAAAGAGACACAGAAAATTAATAACAGAGGTAGAAACACAAGTATGACCTCCTAAGGCATTTTTGTACATATCAAATGAACAAATGAGATAATCTGTATAAAGCACCTCAGAACATTATTTGACACATAATAAATATTTAAATAATTAGTTTTATTATCAGTATATGTATGGCAAAATGGGTTTTATAGACATATACATGTAATATACATGTAGTTCTTAATTCTATTAATGTGTGTTCTTTCTCAATAAATACTTTCATTCTACCAAAATCCTTAGTATAATAACTATTCTAGTTATTTTTATGGATTATATCTGACTGAGACTGTCAACAAAATCATTTCCAGAACTGGCAAAAATGGGTAAAAGTCCCCTTTGACAGAATACTATTTTCACATGATTAGTCTCTCTGAATATAGGAAATAGCAGTAGATCAATCTGGAAATGACAGTTTGTGACTGTAACAGAAAACTTAATTTTGTTTACTTATAAATGGGATAAATGGAAAAGTCTTAACGAAGTAATTATGATAGTAGAACATGCAAAGGTATATTTCTGTATTACGTTTGCTACTATACCTTTCATCTGTCACATATACTTAGATCGTTTTTAATGTCTGTGCCTGTCTTTACAGCAAACACGCATTCATCGATAATACTCCCTCCAAAGCATGTTTGTACAAATAAACCTGATGGCATTTTATTTTCACTAAATATTTGCATTTCTTAATTGCTATGAGAGTAGAGTTATATAAATCATTTAATTCTTAGCCTGAAATATCAATACCTAATTTTCCTGTTACCCTTATGTCCCTTTAGGTTATGAAAACACTTACATTTTTCCCTTTTTAGGCAGACAAAATCAGATGTTTGTTATTTCTATAAAAATCCTTTCTATGAAATTCATAATCAAATGACTTTGGAAAGTACACAAATTTAGGTATATTTTTAACCAATGACTTTCCATAAGGTGTGTTTAACACCTTCCCTTCATTATATTTTTTTGTTTTTATGTGGATTTGTTCAACTTTTCACAAAATGAAATGGTAGATGAACTTTGGATTGTGAAACTCACGTATAACATATGCAATATTTTCAAGCAGGACAGGGAAAATAATTTGTGAGGTCAGTTGTTCAAAAATTTAGAATTCCAATACAGTAACAATAAAGCATTAAATACCAAGTGTCCATCTAGATATAAAATTATGAAAACATGATAGAATTCTACTTTCTAAAAAGAATGGGCAGGGCTCATTTTGTAGAATCTCTGATGAATTCAAAGTCGAGGAAAACACGCTAATTTGTTCTAATAACACCAATCTAATCTGTTTAAATAATAAACTTTCTAATGACAAAAGTAGTGACTAATATATATTGGGCGTCTATAAGTGCTCTCTACTACGTTTTATATTTATTATACCATTAAATCTTCACTAAAACATTTTGAGGTGGTCATCTTCATTTCCATGTTAGAAATATGGAGACCAAGCCCCAAAAAGTCTAATTAATTTTCCTGAAGCACAAGATTTATAGGAGTTATTATCAGGATACAAACCTATATCCATTTCCAAACCTTTGCACTTTCCAATATACCACGTTGTCACCTGACCTATTCCACTTCTCTTTTTCAATGTCATGTAGAAAAGGACTTTGTTCTTAAAACATTGACTTTTTCAAAAGCTTTGATGGGATATAAAAATAGTGGGATTGAAAACATGATTTGGATTTACTTGATGCAGTGTACACAACTTTAATTTTAAAGTTAATAATTAAAAAAAAAACCTTGACTCGAATCCATGTTTGTCACCCATCATTAGCAAATGATTTTAATTCTTTATGTGGAATTTAAATATAGAGAGTATGAGAAGTTCATGAGTTCAGGCTGCAGTAATAAAAGCTCTGCAGTCATGCACTAGCTCATAAGATTATAGTATCAAAGTCAGAAACACAGCTACCTGGCCATATTCCCTTTTTTCTTATCTACTATTATTATTTTAATTTCAATATAAAAATGATCTTCCTGGGGCCAGCTGTAGCCCAGTTGGTAGGGCGCCAGTTTGCCACATAGGAGGACCTGGGTTTGGTTCCCGGGGCCTCATTGAGTGGGCAGACCACCTTGAGAAGGCAAAGCCGCTGCGGGCAGGGCAAAGCCGCTGCGGGCAGGGCAAGCCCCCGCAAGCAGGCAGGCCACCGCGTGGTGAGCTGACACAGCGGGTCGCCGCATGGCGGGGTGGGGGGAGACAAACAGACACAGAAGAACGCAAGAATGAACACAGCAAGAACAAGCAGAAAGGGGGGGATATGTAATAAATTTTTAATAAATGATACTCCTTTTAGAAGCTATATTTGTATTTGAAACTGTTTAGAATTTTTCTGTTTAATAATGGTGATCATCTTGGATCAACTTACTAGAGAACACTTTTGCACCCTTGCATTTCTGAATGGAACATCAGAGGGTTGCCAGTCTATGTCGAAATTTGTTGAAAGACCTTGAAGAACAGAATTATTTCATACTATTCTCACTTGTACAAATAAGATTTAGATCAAATCTCTCGATTCACAGTGAACAGAATGTCAACAAAAATTCCATTACTTACCTGCATAATCTTAAGCAAATTAACTTCTTTGAATTTAAGATCTTCCATTGAAAATTTGGCATAATAATCCTCTCATAAGATTTTTGTGAAAACTGCATAAGAAAATGCATCTGTAATGAATTAGTGTTGTGCTTAAAGTGTAGTCAGGATTCAAAAACCTTAGCTATTATAATTGGTTTTCCTTGGTCATCAGCCATTTGAACTTTTCCAGTTAAAAGGAACTGTCTAAATGTTTTTAAACAAATCAACCTTATTAATACATATTAATAAATCATAAATCCATCCAAAGTGTACAATCAACAGTATTCTGTATAATCACATAGTTGTGCATTAATCACTTCAACCATTTTTGGAGCATTTTCTGTTTTTTAAATTTATTTTATTTATCCGCCCCCCCCACCCCGTTGTTTTGAGGTTACTGTCTGCTCTCTGTGTCCATTTGCTGTGTTCTCTCTGTGTCTGCTCATCTTCCCTTTAGGATGTACTGGACACTGAACCTGGGGACCCCCAATGTGGAGGAGAGGTGCTCAATCACTTGAGCCACTTCAGCTCCATGGTTTATTGTCTCTCTCATTGTCTTTCCTCTTTGTGTCTCTTTTGTTGCATCATCTTGTTGCATCAGCTCACCACGCCTGCCCACCCGTGCTAGCTTGCCTTCTCCAGAAGGCACCGGGAACCTAACCAGAACCTCCCATGTGGTAGGCAGAAGCCCAATTGCTTGAGCCACAACTACTTCCCAGAGCATTTTCATTATGTCAATAATAATAATGATATTAATAAACAAACAAAAAAACAAACAAAAAACCAAATCACCTCTCAATCTTTCTATGCTTCCCCTGCCATACATATATGCTATTCTGCTTCCATCTCTCTAATATATAAGCATTTATATTTTATAGAAACAGTCTTATATATGCAAAATACATATTTTAAATGAGGTTTCACTATGTTATGCAGTCCCATGTTACATTTTTTAGCTTTCTTTCTAGTAACATACATGGCCTTAGACTTACCTTTTCAACCACAATCATACCCATAAAATAGCTATGCTAGTTGCAAACACTAAAATGTGCTTTCACCATTTCTTTTCATTTCCAAAGATTTACAAACAACTTGTTTTACCAACTCTGCACAGATTAACCATTCTCTACACCTTTCCATTTTCTATCCTCATTCTATTTTCTGGTGACCTATATTCAAATTATCAACTCCATGACTTTACACAATATATTTAGTTAATAATAGCACAATCACACAATATTTGTCCTTTTATGTCTGGCTTGCTTCATTCAACGTAATGTCCTCCAGGTTCACACATGTTGTCATATGTTTCACAACTTCATTTATTTTTACTCTTGTATAATATTCCATCATGTGTATATACTGTAATTTATTTATACATTCATTGGTTGATGGACTCCTGGGTTATTTCTAACTTTTAGCAATCATGAATAATGCTGCTATGAACATCAGAGTACAGATGCCTATTCATGTCATTGCTCTCAGTTCTTCTGGGTATATACCTAATAATGGTATTGCTGGGTCACATGGCACATCTATCTTCAACTTCTTTAGAACTGCCAAACAGTCCTCCGCAGTGGCTATATCATTCTACATCGCCACCAACAATGAATAAGCTTTCCTATCTCTCCATATCCACTCCGACACTTTTACAGTTTTCCAATTTTTAAAATTGTGGCCAGTATAATAGTTGTGCATCGATATTTCTTTTTTTTTAAAGATTTATTTATTTTATTACATATCTCCCCTTCCCCCATTGCAGCGACACGCCTAGACTTGGTCACTGCGCAGGCGCGGCTTTCCCCGCTTGTGGGCGGCTTCTGCTTCTATTCACGGCCGGCTCTTGCTTCAGTTCGTGGGTGGCTGGCTGCGCTCCATTCGTGGGCGACCTTCCCTGCCCGTGGCGGCTTTTGCCCTGTCCGTGGCAGCTTTTTGCCCTGCCCACGGCGGCTCTGGCCTGCCCATGGTGGCTTGCCATTCTCAAGGCGGTCTGCCCGCTGGGAGAGGTCCCCGGGAACCGAACCCGGGGCCTCCCATGTGGTATGCCGGTGCCCTATCCACTGGGCTATCGAGCCGGCCGCCATCGATATTTCATTGTAGTTTTGATTTCCCTTCCATAATTGCTAGTGATGTTAAACATTTTTTTCATGTGTTCTTTTTTGAATTTTTCTTTTTTCTTGGATAATTGTCTATTCAAGTTTTTTGCCCATTTTTAAATTGGGTAATTGGTCTTTTTTTTTGCTGAGTTGTATGATCTCTTTATATGTCATGAATATTCAACCTTTATCAAATATGTGATTGTCAAATATTTTTTCCTACTGAATCGTCTGAATTTTCACCCTTTTGACAAAGTAATTGAGGTGCAAAAGTGTTTAATTTTGAGGAGATCTAGTTTATTTATTTTTTCTTTTGTTGCTTTGGATGTAAGGTTTAAGAAACTACTGCCTACCACAAGATCTTGAGATGTTTTCCAACATTTTCTTCTAGGAGCTTTATGGTGGTTGCTTTTATATTTAAGTTCTGAATCCATTTTGAGATAATGTTTGTATAAGGTTTGAGACAGGGGTCTACTTTCTTTCATTTGTATATGACTATCCAGTTCTCCCAGCACCGTTTGTTGAATAAACTGTTTTGGCCCAGCAGGGCATGACAGCCTTGTCACTTGAATGTACATATGAGAACCTATTTCTGAGTTCTAAATTTGGTTTCATTGTTAATCCATCTGTCTTTACGTCACTACCATGATGTTTTTACCAATGTGCTAAGTAATATGTTTTGAAGTCAGAAAGTGAGAATCCTCCAACTTCATTATTTTTAAAGACATTTTTGGCTATTCAGGATCTTTGTCCTTTCAAAAAGAAGTGATAATTGGATTTTCCATTACTGCAGAAAACACTGCTGGTATTTTTATTGGGATTGTGTTGAATCTGTAAATCAGTTTCGGTAAAATGGACATGTTAATGGTATTTAGTCTTTAAATCCATGAACAGGGAATATCCTTCCATTAATTTAAGTCTTCTTCCATTTCTTTTAACAATGTTTTTAGTTTTCTGAATACAGGTCTTTTATGTCCTTGATGAAGTTTATTCCTAAATATGAGATTCTTTTTAGTCACTATTTTAAATGGATTTTTTTTGGATTTCCTCCTCAGATTGCATTTCAGTAGTGTGTAGTGACACTATAAGTTTTGCACATTAATCTTGCATCCCATCACTTTGCTGAACTCATCCATTAACTCTAGTAGCTTTGTTGTGGCGTTTTGGATTTTCTAGACATAGTATCATATCATCAGTGAGTAGTCAAAGCTTTACTTCTTCCTATCTTATTTCGGTGACTTTTACTTCTTATATAGCCTCATTGCTCTAGCTAGAACTTCCAAAAATATTGAATACCAGTGGTGACAGTGGGCATCCTTGTCTTGTTCGTAATCTTAGAGGGAAAGCTTTCAGTCTTTCACTGTTGTGTACAATGCTAACTGTAGGTTTTTCACATATGCACCTTACCATATTGAGAAAGCCTCCTTCTCTTCCTATATTTGGGTTGTTTTTTATCAAGAAAAGGGGCTGTATTTTGTAACACGCCTTCCATGCATCAATAGAGAGGATCATGTGATTTTTCTTCTTCAGTTTATCAATGTGATTTATTATACTAGTTGATTTTCTCATGTTGAACCACCCTTGTATAATGGGATAAAAATGCACTTGATTGTGGTGTATAATTCTTTTAATATGTTTTTCAATTTGGTTTGCAAGTATTTTATTGAGGATTTTTGCATCCATATTCATTAGGGATATTGTCTGTAATTTTCTTTATTTGTAGTATCTTTATATGGTTTTGGTATTAGAGTGATGTTGGCGTCAAAGAATTAGTATTGTAGTGGCCTTTCTTGTTCATTTTTTGGAAGTGCTTAAGCAAGATTGATATTAGATCTTCTTTGAATGATTGGTAGAATTCCTCTGTGGCTTTTCATCTTCACTTTTGGTTGGTTTATTGAAGTCTATTTCTTCTAAGGTCAGTGTAGATGGCTCTTGTGTTTCCAGGAATTTTTCCATCCCCTCTACATTGTCTAATTTTTTTTTGGAAATCAGTTGTTCATAATATCCTCTTATGATCTATCTTATTTCCTCTAGGTCTGTGGTAATATTACCTTTTCCATTGTGTTTTTACTTATTTGCATCTTGCATCTTTTATCCTTTGTCAGTCTAGTTAATGGTTTGTTGATTTTGTTGATCTTCTCAAAGAACCAACTTTTGGTTTTGTTGATTCTCTCCTTTTTTTTTTTTGTTATTGATTTTGTTTATTTGTCCTCTGTCTTTAGTCTTTCTTTCCTTTGACTTGGTTTGGAGTTAATTTGTTTTTCTTTTTCTAGTTCCTCGAGGAGTTCACTTAGAACTTCAATTTTAGCTCTTCCTTCTTTTTTAGTGTAGCATTGAAGGCTATAAATTTCCATCTCAGCACTGCCTTTGCAGTGTTCCATAGGTTTTGATATGTTTTGACCTCATTTTCATTCATCTCGTTTCCAGCCTCATTCTATCATGATCAGAGAAAGTGTTTTGTATAATTTCAATCTTTTTAAATTTACTGAGTCTTTTCTTGTGAGCCAACATATGGTATATACTGGAGAAGGATCCATGAGTGCTTGAAAAGACTGCATATCCGTCTGTTTAAGGGTACAATGTTCTATAGATGCCTGTTAGTTCTAGTTCATAAAATCATATTATTTGTTTCTTTACTTATCCTCTGTCCAGATATTCTCTCCAGTACTGAACATGGTGTATTGAAGTCTCCAACTATTATGGTAAGGACATCTATTTCTTCCTTTGGTTTTGCCAGTGTATGCTTCAGGTAATTTGGGGCACTTAAGTTAGGTGCATAATTATCTAGCATAGTCATTTCTTCTTGGTGGTTTTCCCCCTTTTATTAATATATAATGATCTTCTTCATCCCTTATAACAGTTTTGCATTTAAAATCTATTTTGTCTGATATTAGTATCATTAATCCAGCTCTTTTTTGTTTACTATTTCATGGAATATCTTTTTCCAACTTTCACATTTAACTTGTTTGTGTGGTTATGTCTGAGGTGAGTCTCCTGTAGACAGCATATAGATGGCTTATATATATATTTTCTCATACATTCTATCAGTCTATGTCTTTTGATTGGGAAGTTCAAGCCACTAACAGTCAGTGTTATTACTGTGAAGGCATTACTTACTTACCCATTTTGTCCTTTGGCTTTCTGTTGTCATATCTTACTATTGTCTCTCTTTTTACCCTTTGATTTGCCCTTCTTAATTATCTTCATTTCTGCATTCTCCAGATCTTTTGCCCTTGTTTTTTCTTTCAGGATATGGTACTTCCTTTAGTATCTCTTGTAAATCTGGCCTTTTGGTAACATACTCTATCAGTTTTCATTTGTCTGTGAAGATTTTGAACTCACCCTTATTTTTGAAGGACAGTTTTTCTGGCTAAAGAATTTTGGCTGGCAATTTTTCTCTTTCAGTACCTTAAATGCATCATAACACTTTTTTCTTGCCTCCATGGTTTCTGATGAGAGGTCAGAACTTAATCTTATTGAAGCTCCCTTGTATGTGATGCCTTTCTTTTCTTTTGCTGCTTTTAGAATCTTCTCTTTATCTCTGATATTTATCATTCTAAATAGTAGGTTTCTTGGATTAGGTCTATTTGGATTTATTTTGCTTGGCATGCATTGTCCTACTTGGATATTGATATTTATGCCTTTAATAAGGGTTGGGAAGTTTTCACTCATTATTTCCTAAAATATTCTTTCTGCTCCTTTTCCATTATCATCTCCTTCTGTGACATCAAAAATGTGAATGTTTGAATGCATTGCATTGTCATTCAGTTCCCTGTGACCCTGTACCATTTTTTTTCCCATTTTCTTCTCTTTCTGTTTTCCTGTCTTTTCCAGTTTGGATGTTCTGTCTTTGAAATCACTAATTCTGTCTTCAA
>PVKH010019818.1:0-14747 GCA_004027955.1 Chaetophractus vellerosus | reverse complement strand
TACATTGTATGAATGTAAGTACATATGTACTATTTTCTGTCTGGCTTCAATTGCTCAGTGTGAATGTATTCACGCACGACTTTGCAGATCAAAAGTGTAGAGACCATAAAATGTTTTCATCAGTCTGTTCTATACTATTAATTTTAAACTAAATTATTGATAATATTAATAAAGCATACAATCCATCCAAAATATACAATCAATGCTATCTGGTATTATCACTTAGTTGTTCAGTCATTATTAGAGCATTTTCATTTTTTCAAAAATAGTAATAAACATAAAAAGAAACAAACAAAATTCCTCACTTCTCAATCTCTCTGTGCTTCTCTGTCATACAGAGCTGCTATTTCTAACTATTCTTTCACATCCAATTATTTATTTTGAGCACTTTTATTGAGATATATTGATGTATCATATGATTTTAAAAAAATTCACACCCCTTAGCAGTAACCTCTCAATCCCTTTATCTTTCTCCAGCCCTACATAAACACTAATCTAATTTCATCATTATTTATATTTACATTTTATATAAATGGGATGATACAATATATAGTACTCAGTGTCTGGTTTCTTGTCTCTATGCGTAATTTTTGTCTGATTTTAACATCTTGTAGTTTTAACATACAATGGTTCAGATTCAAAGGAAAATGATCTTATATAATCAATTTTACCCATGTTCATATTTCACATGTGGTTTTACTATGCTATACATTGCCATGTTACATTTTTTAACTTTCATTTTAGTAATATTCATGATCTTAAGCTTTCCATTTAAACCAATCTTATACCCATATAATACTACTGCTAGGTACAAATATTATATTGTTCTTTCAACTTTTTATCCATTTCCAAAGATTAACACACATCTTTTTAAAATCAATCCTGCACATGTTAACCTTCAGCTTTCCATTTTCTAACCTCATTCTATTTTCTGGTGACCATATTCAAGTTATTAACTGCATGAGATTTCAGAATATATTTAGTTCATAATAGTGCAATCATACAGTATTTGTCCTTTTGTGTCTGACTTCACTCAACATAATGTCTTTAAAAATTTTTAAAAATTTTTAAAAAGACAGACAGCTACAAGTGTTGGAGGGGATGTGGTGAGTTAGGAACACTGATTCACTGTTAACTGGGAATGTGAATGGTAGAGCCACTCTGGAGGACTGTCTGACAGTTCCTATAGAAGTTGAATATTGATTTGCCATGTGACCCAACAATATAACTACTGGGTATATATCCAGAAGAACTGAGAGCCATGACATGAACACACATTTGCACTTCAAAGTTTATGGTGGCATTATTCACTATTGTTAAAAGAGTAAAAACCCAGGTGTTCATCAATTGATGGATTGATAAACAAACTGTGTTTAATACACCCAATATTTCAATGTAACTTTTCTGTAATCTAAAACTTCTATAAAAATAAAATTTATTATAATGAGTGAATTATGAACTGTCTATATACCCAGATCCTATGGTCATGGCAGATAATTCCAGAGTTTGGTGCCTTATCAGTGGGCCCTACTTTGGAGTTTGTGCTCCCAAGTTTGACAGAGTTGTACTCAGGTGTCACTTCTCTATACATTCCTCTTCAGTCCCTTTTATTTGAACCTATGGTTTGTGTTGGAGTTGGTAGGTGTATGTCCTAGAGGCTTGAATCTCTGGGCTGTCCATGTGCTAGGTGGGCCCTGAGTCTCAGTGCAGTTGCAACACCTACTCTCTAGTTCACTGGGCTCACCCAGGACAACTAAGAAAGAGGTGAAGATGGACAAGCACCACATCAAGGAATCGAGGGAGTCTACAAATGCAAGGAAGAGAGTCCCATTCATCAGCTATATGGGATCAAAGCCCCCTCTCAATTAGAGGCAGAGAAGGCATCACCATCCCAGAATCCTCAAGATTAAGGAATAAGATATGGACTAGAGTAGATTAACTGGTATTCTACTATAGACTTAATGTGATTCTAACAATGGAAAAAAATTATATCATTGATGTAGAGACAGTGGCCACTGGAGGTGCTAACGTAAAGGAGAAGGAAAAAGATTTATAATATGGGGACATTTCCTGGACTTGGAATTGATACTGCAATTACAGATAGAGGCCACTATATATCTGCCACAACCTAAAGAATTGAGTGGGAGAGAGTGTAAACTAAAATGTAAACTATAATCCTTGCTTAGTGGTAATGCTCCAAAATGTGTTCATCAATCACAATGAATGTACCACACTAATGAAAGAAGTTGTTAATGTGGGGAAAAGCGAGAGGTGTAGGGATTGCAGCATATGTCAATCCCTTATATATTTTTAATGTAACATTTAATGTAGTCTAAGTATCATTTAAAAATCAATAAAGAAGATATTTTAAAAATAAGGCATTATAAGTAGGTGTGGCATTTTTCTTTTTGGAATAATGAAAATGTTCTAAAATTGACTGAGGTGATGACAGTAAAACTCTGTGATGAAACTGAGAGCCAATGAGTGTACAGCATGAATGAATTGTTCAAGGCATGGGACTGTATAATACAGGGATCCTTGTGGTAGATAATGGACTGTGGTTAACAGTAAAATATGAGAATGTTTTCTCATGAACTATAACAAACATATAATACTAAAACATGGTGACAATAATAGGGTGATTTATGGGAAAACACACCAAAAGTAAGCTATTAAATATAGTTATCAGTAATACTTTGATGATGTTTTTTCATCACTTGTAATAAAGTTCCATGAGAATGTAAGGTGTTGGTGGTGCGTGACATATGGGAATCCTGTATGTTATGCATGATTGTTTTGTAAAGTGATGACTTCTAATAATAAGAAAAACACTGTTGGAGTATATATAAACATTACTAAACACATGATATTAAAAATAAAGGAATTGTCTATAGGGTAATGACATTGAATGTTAATGGATTAAACTCCCCAATCAAAGACACAGACTGGTAGAATAGATAAGAAAATATAAACCATGAATATGCTGTCTATAAAAGACTTACCCTAGGCAAAAAAAAAGATACAAATAGATTAAAATGAGAGGCTGGAAAAAGTTATTCCATGCATGCAGTAGCCAAAAAATAAAACAGCTGGGGAAGTTATACTTATATCAGATGAAATAAACTAAAAGCAAAGTTGTTATTAGAGAAAAGGAAGGTCCTTATTTACTAATAAAAGGGGCAATTTACCAGAAGCAGATAATAATAAATGTATCTGCACCTAACCAAGAGGCCCCAAATTATATGACATAACTGAAAGGGGAAATAGATGTCTCTACAATAAAAGTTGGAGAATTCAATACAAAACTCTCATCATTGGATAGATCATCTTGGCAGATGATCAATAAAGAAACAACAAGCTTGAATAATATGATAAATGAATCAAACCTATTAGGCATATACAGAACATTGCACCCCAAAACAAGAGTACACATTTTTATCAAGTGTTTATACGTCTTTCTGCAGGATAGACAATATGTTGGGTCATGAAGCATATATTGATAAATTTAAAAAGATTGAAGTTATGCAAAGCACTTTCTCTGATCATAATAGAATAAAGCTGGAAATCAACAAAAGGTAGAAAATGGGAAAATTCACAAGTGTCTGGAGATTAAACAACATAAGATTAAATAATTAGTCAATGAAGAAATTGCAAGAGAAATCAATGAATAACTCAAGACAAATGAAAATGAAAACACTGCATATCAGAATATATAAGATGCAGAAAAAACAATACTGAGAGGGAAATTTATAGACCTTCATGCTTATATTCAAAAGGAAGAAAAAGGAAGGATTGTGAGAAAATGGCATTGGATTAGGCAGACAAAGCTCAGATCTCTCAGAAAACAATGGAGAAAGAGCCAAAATCTGCCCAAGGGACCTGCTTTGGGGAACAGCAGACCAGGATGGTGCTTCCCCCAACTCACAGGAGTGTGAGGGACAAAGAGATGAAGAACCTGAAACAAAAAAAAATGTGAGTTACTAAACTCCCAGGCAACCAGGAAAGACTCACCCACCATCCCCCAAATATTACCTTAGGGTAAAACCCTTGGATCATTGCAGATGATTGAGAGAGGACTAGATGTCTTTCTCCTTGAAAGCTGTTACAAGAGAAAAGAGAGGGAGCATCAAGGGGCTTTTGTTCAGTTAATTTGGCCCTGAAGCCAGCTCTAAATCTCAACTATGGCCAGACCAAAAAAAAAAAAAAAAGGAAAACCTAGGGAGATTCATCTCCTTGGAAAGGTGTTCCAATACCTGCCATCTGCTGGCCAGTCTGGAAACTGCATGAAAAAAGCTAAACTCCAGTGTCTCTAAATTCTGGGAGAAAATCTGTGCCCCATTAGTGAGTCTCTGTCATGATTTTGATATTTTGAAGGTCTTAGGACAAACCACTCTGGTGATGAGCTGTCTGGTGTAAGAGTACAGTGTGCTGCTTTTTTCTTGCCTTCACAACAGGATGGAAGATAGTTGTGTAAGAGCTCTGTAACCACTACACAGAAAATATTGTATTCATCAGGCAAGATCACAGTGTATAAGAGTATTTTCATGTCAAGATTAAATTGCACATTTTCACAGTCTGTTGCTTAAATTAAGAGGAGAGATGCTTAAGAAGATTTTTTTTCACTAGAGTACTCATAAAAAATTTAGCAAGTTTGTGCTATTGTATTATAAATATTCCTCTCATGTTTGTCTTCCTACCATATTTGATATTCCATGAGTAAATGAAATTAGCCCTATATAGGTGTAGATCAGAAAATATGGAAAAAATGGAATTGTATGTGTTTTGAAAAGGTGATATTTATAAGAAAGTGTCCTAAAAAAAAAGATTTGTCCAGCTTGAGGGATTTTGGATTATAGGTAGTCTCTGGAGTTAGCCTTCATGCAATTTGATAGATTAAAACATAAAATCCATCCAGAATTTAAAGATTTAGATGCCTTCCTAAATTGTTCCAATGCTTTACCAAGTCTACAGCTCTTTCATGATGCTAACCAGTGGTCAAACGCAATACAATATATTGTAGACTTACTGTAGCTTTTCAAAGTCTTTTAAATTTATGCATGTGAACATTTTTCTAATGTAATTACAACCACAAAATAAATTTAAAATTGAAGACAGTTATGGATGTCACACTAATATGGAGTGGGCTTTTCAAGGCTTCATCCCACAGAAAACATTTTGTAGAGTATAGGGGGGTGGGAGGAAGGGAAGGATAAATAATAAGTTGGAGGTTATTATTACCAAGATGCCCTGCAGATATACATGTGTTCAGATACATGTTCCTGGCTATGATGCTGCTTTTGAATTTTGTTATGTTGACATATAAGAAATAATAATAATGGCAGCAACTAAGGTCACAGAAATCATTAGGTAATGGGAAACCAGTGAGGGCTTCTGCATAACTTTCTTATAATAAATGAAGTGAGACTTCAGCAATGGCAAGAAGGAATTACATATTCTGCTTACCATGATGTGTGTGTTCATGCATGTGTGTATATACCTATGAATTCCACTTCCCTTTTCATTTCTTTGAGACTCATAAGATTAAAATAGGGACAAAAAGTGGGCCCTACTTTGGAATTTTTGCTCACCAACGTGCCAAAGTTGGACTCAGTTGTGATTTCCCTACACAAGGCTCTTCTGCCCATTCTCTTTGAACCTATAACTAGTACTAGAGTTGATAGATATATGCCCAAGAGACTTAAATCTTTGGCCATATGTCAGCTGGGCCCTGAAACTCAACAGAGTTACAACACCTACTCTCCAGTTCATTGGACTCACCTAGGACAATTTACAAGGAGATGGTGATGGACAATGAGAATCCCAAGGAACAAAGAGACTCTGCAACTGAAGTAATATAGTCCCATCCATCTGCCCTACAGGATCTAAGACCCCCCTCAGTTAGAAGTGGAGTGGGCATCACCATTGCAGAATCCTCAGGATTGGAGAATGAGCAATGGACTAGAATACTTTTACTGGTAGTCTACTATAGATTTATTGTGATTCTTGCAATGGAAGAACTTATAACATTTATGTGGAGGCAGTGGACACTGGAGGTTCTGAGGGGAGGTAGAGGGAAAAATAGGTGTAATAAGGGGGCATTATGGGGACTTGGGAATTATCCTGAATGGCATTGCAATGACAGATACAAGCCATTATATATCTTGTCATAACTTACAGAATTGTGTGGGAGAGAACGGAAACTACAATGTAAACTATAAGAAATGCTTTGTGATGATGCTCCAAAATGTTTTCATCACTTGTAGGAAATGTATGACTCTAATGAAGGATGTTCTTAAAGTGGGAAAATGTGGGAGAGGTAGGGAGGAGGACACACGGGAATCTTCTACATTTTTTAGGTAACATTTATGTAAACTATGTATCTTTTTTAAAAAAAATAAAAAATATATTTTTAAAAATAGTGGCAATATCTAAAATGTTGCAAGGAGAGCTTTTTGGAAAATTTAACAAATCAAACATTCCCTCCATGCTGTCCATTTTGATTGTTTCTTCAATTGTTATGTGCCATATTTGCTTGAAATATTTGATTATCAGCAGTTTTACTAAAATTAGGAAGAAATAATTCATTTCCATCTTCTTACCAGAATTCTTAAACATTTCATTTCACAAGATAAAAGCTTGCTGATAGCATTGTTTCCTAATAGCTGCAAAGTGGAAGCCAATACCACTTCCATTGAGGTTTGAATGAGGAATTTTTTTCCTTGGTTAAATGGTTTCTGTTTTGTAGAAACTTCTTTTTAAAATCAAAATGTAATGGATGAGTGACCATAATTCAAGTATGCAGTTATTTTTTTTGTCAAATATTTGTTGTTATGTAGTACTAGCAATGGGATTAAAGATGCAGCAAGCAAAGAGCAAGATAGATAGAGTACTGGGTACAATGGTCTAAAGTAAGATAAAACTAAAATCCTAGTTCTTACAAAATACTGAGTTATGCACTAAACTTTTTGTGCCTTGGTCTAATATTAAGACAACTTGTAAAATGGCAAAAATGAACCAGTGTTGACTCACATTATATTTCCCATGATTTTGCATTATTACAAATTGCTAAATGTGTTTGTTCCAAGAAGTTTGATTGAATTACTGTGTACATCCCCTGTCATACATGACAGTTGTGTCAGTTAGAGATTTCAATAATTAAAATGAAAAATGAAGCTTCAGTTATTTTCTGTACTATCTGTTGGAGAAAAGCAGCATTCACTGGGACATGGAGACTGACAATTACATACCAGAAGTTTACTGAGAGGCTCTCCCAACAGACGGGATCGGAAGAATAGACTTCAGCACCCCACTCCTGGAAGGTGGTGGATATGACTTTATACACTACCTCAATTAGCTGGGAAACTGTGTAAAGCCTGAGTCCAAATGGCTGGAGGGTAGTGGGCTAGGAAGTAGGGTGTTCTTGGAATGCAGGAGGGGATGGTGGTGCCTGGGCCTAGAGTAGGTGAAGGTTCTTATCTGCTCCACTGGTATATGGCTCCTTTGTTCATTCTTGGGAGGAGATGGGCTGTCCGTAGGTGACGGCTTGCTCAACTGGTCAGGTGGGTTATGGCTGAAGGCTGCCTTTCTTCAATGTCATGGGGGTATAAAGTCATGGATTTTATGACCTGTGAATTCTTGCAAACCTTGTATGGGGGACCTGTAACATTCCTAACTCTTTGATTATATTCCTATATGATGAAGGATCTGAGTAATGGGAGTACTGAGCAGAATGGGAGGTTGAGGGAATTCAGGATGTTGCCTCAACCTGGCTACTACCTGCTTTCAAGGGGCAGAGAGGGGTTCCCATCTGTCAAGCCATAATGCATGGCTTTTGGTCCTGCAGAGGTTGTTATTGTTGTTCTCACATCTAAAAGACACTGATCATGTATTCCTGAGTTGTTTACTGTACAATTTTATGTATGAATTGGATGAGAAGCTCTAAGAAACAAGGACCAAAGAGGAGAAGCAGCAATATTATCAGTAATGGTATTATAATTGGTACAATGATTAATTTTAAGGGTGAGGAGAAGTAAGAAAGAAATGAGGATAACCATGATCGATTTCCATAGCTGTTGTCTTTGGCCCTCTGAATGATTTCTAAGTTTTTCTTTAAAATTTTGAGATTTTCTTCTACCTGCCCTCATCTGTTAATATAGAAACAAGTTTCATTAATGATTGCACAAGTGCCTCCTGCAACAGTGGTGAGGACATCTACTGCTCTTCTATTTTGCATGACAATACATGCTTGGCTTTTAATTTCTAGTTATTGATTGTTTATGGCTTGCATGATGGCATTCCAGGATAGTTGTAATATGAGGGAGATATTTAGAATTGCTCATTCCAACATTGGAATATCTGTAAACCAGAACAGACTGTGGAAGATGGCGCATCATATGCCAGGCCTTTATAGGATTGGATTATAATGGGTGTGATATCCAAATTCTGGGTCCCCTAAGAAGTGTCTCTTTTTCCACTCACTCAGTTGCTGAAGCTGAAGTGAGGTTTCAAGAAAGGAACTGAGATTGGGTATTTGTTCAGAGGAGACCATATCTTAGGGTTTATGTTGGTCATATTAGAAATAATAGATACTCTCCAGTTCAATAGACTCACCCAGGGCAAGAAGCAAGGAGGTGAGGATGGACAACCACCATACCAAGGAACTGAGAGAGTCTACAACTGCAAGCAAGAGAGTCCCATCCATTTGCTGTATGGGATCAAAGCCCCATCTCAATTAGAGGTGGAATGGACATCACCATCCCAGAATCCTCAGATTTGGGGAATGAACTATGGACTAGAGTGGACTTACTGGTATTCTACTTTACACTTATTATGATTCTAGCAATGGAAGAAATTACAATATTGATGTGGAGGTAATGGCCACTGGAGGCTCTGAGGGCAAGGAGAGGGAAAAACAGGTATAAAATGGGGGCATTTTCAGGACTTGGGAATCACCCTGAATGACATTGCAATGGCATGCAGAATTGTGTGGGAGAGAGTGTAAACTACAAGGTGTACTATGGTCCATACTCAGTGGCAGTGCCCCAGGATGCATTTGTCAATTGCAATGAATGGGCCACACTAATGAAGGATGTTGTTTATGTGGGAGAGTGTGGAAAATCTAGGGAGGGGGGCATATGGGAATTCCTATATTTTTTGTGTACATTTATGTAATCTAAGTATCTTTTTAAAAATTATATGAAAAAAGGCAAAAAAAAAAAAAGAAATAATAGATACTATAGTGCAAGTTCCCCTACATTTGTTAGGAACTGTTAGGCATGCAGTATTACCACAAGAAAATAGAAAACTGTGTCCACAAATGTTACTGCTGTTGAGGGAACTGAGGGAATAAAATAAGAAAGCAGGTAGTTCAATATTTGGGTCCCAACATATTCTACATTAAAACATAAAGAAGAATAATGGGGTTTGGAATGGTCATATGCTAGTTTAGTTTGACAGAGGAGATTTTTGGAAAAGGAAAGTGTAGAAAATCCTTCATTTTTTTCTAGGTTTTAACCTGCTTAAATTGTATAAGTGTCCTGATTGTATTCTTACTCCAAATAACTCAGTTTGTCTATAAGAGCTATTGAAGCACAGTGCATTTTCACTATAATTTTTATTGATTACTCATGTAGGTACTGTTTAATTGAAGCCTGAGTCATTCCAAAATAGCATTTAATTAAGATGTTTATTTGGCACTTTAAAATTTGCCTGCCAGGACAGTGCATTAGTGTTAAAGAGTAGAGTATGGTTACAAGATGCAGTGGGAACAGGTCCTAATTTCATTGCATAAGGTCATGTAGATAGGCATTTAAAACATAAAAAGGGTCAGTTCATTAAGACGGTGACCATACCAATAGATTTTGAATTTTCCCCCGAATGAAAGATGTTTAAGGCCTAATGGAGAATAAGTATATCTTCATATTCTGGTAATCTGGGTGTGTGGGGGGGTGAGGGTTCTGTAAACCATTGGCCTCCAAAGCCAATATATTATGGAGGGACATGCAGAAGAGTCTCTGGGCATAAAGGAAAGACAAGTAATGGCATAGTTTCAGCTGGGATATGCTCAGGGCATATCCAGCAATCAGAATGGTTAATTGCTGTTGTTATGGCTTGGAAAGTCTCTGTAAAAGGATGACAAGGGTTTTTTTCAGAGTTTACTACAAAAAGGAGTGGAAGGGTAAAATATAGGACATCCATTGCAGAGACACTTTATTCAGTAACGGAAAGGAAGAGCGTGGTAATGGAGAAGAGGATTTCTTTAGGGTAAAATCTGCCCACACAAAACACGGAGGTTTCTATGGTAAAATCCCTTAGAAGATAAAGCTTCTCAGACAGATGGAGGAAACAGAGTTCAGGTCTGTGTGAGAAGGAAGCAGCTGGTGCTGCAGGACTCATTGCCCTACAGCCTTGGTAAGAGGTTTGTGTTTGAGGCTGAAACACTGTGGGAGGAGTAGTATCCCCTTTCTGACAGTAAAAATCTCCCACATCTTCAGGCTGGAACATGCTGATGGTGAGAGTGAAATCTGTCCCAGACCCACTGCCACTAAATCGATCAGGGATGCCAGAAGGCCGGTTGGATGCACGATAGATGAGCAGTTTAGGAGCCTGTCCTGGTTTCTGCTGGTACCAGTTTAAGTAGCTGCTAACACTCTGGCTGGACTTGCACTTGAGGGTGACTGTCTCTCCTGGAGATGCAGCCACAGAGCCTGGAGACTGTGTCATCACGATGTCCCCACTGGTACCTACAATGAGAAAGAACATAGATCATACATTGAATCACAAAAATATATAATATGTATCTAAACATAGGTTTTCTTATTTATCATTTATGATCATATCTGTTTTATATTATACAGTCTTTTCACCCTGCATGATAAAACCATTCTCCAATGTTATAAAGACATTACTCTTCTAAACCTCTCACCTGAGACCCAGAGCACCAGCAGGATGAGGAGTTGGGGATGTGACATCATCTTGCTCACCTGTCTGATGCACTCAGGCCCCATCTCCAGGGAAACTGCATTAATAGAGCTCTGAGCAGACAACCAAGTCCCTGAGGGGCCTATGCAAATCCTTACAGAGTATAAAGGCAAACGTTCCTGTGCAGTGAGTTGTAAAGTTAAATAATAGAAGGAGATAAAAATATCATCCCAGGAAATGTAACTGTACACCTGCAAAAGGCCCATAAATCAACTCAAGACTCTAATTTTCAAATAATTTCAGCAAAATTGATAAATTTAAATATTTTTATTACCAGTTGTACTCTTTCAAATCACTTGCAAACACCTTGAAAACATGATTTAAATTTGTAGTAGATAATGTGCATCTATAAGTGTATAATTTCAGAACTTAAATGAATCTCATAAATATGGTGCCAAAACCTATGTGAAATATACTCATATCATTGGATAGATGTAGATATAGTGCACAAATTGTATAACTATTTTGCTCTATTCTAAATTTTAAATAGAAATTTGAAGCTTCTCTTAGGTATCCCAAAGGCCCCTCAATATATCCAAAACCAGACCTATTTATTGCCCTAAAAACAAATTCACTCTCCAGAATTTAGTCACAAAATACTTACAAGTCACCCTTAGCACTGCCCATTTAAGTCCACCACTTTCTAAAATCACTAATGAAGTGGTTATCAGACCTGAAATGTCACACCTCCATGTAGCAGTAATAGGTAAAATGGCTTGAGCTCCCACAGTCTGATAGAGCAGGTTCTTCATTTATTCCTACCCCAAATCAATGATATTTTCACAATTATGCAAATAACAATGTCATGAACACTTCTAGGCATAGGACATTAAATTATGAACAATTAAAACAGAACCTCTTGCTTCATAAATGATAAATTTTACTGGGAGGGGCAGACAATAAATAAATAACACTCCTGCAGTCATCATTAACCTGCTTCTGTGAGATTTCATCCCCTATAGCAATGTTATTACACAGGAAAGATAGGGCAATGTGAACCTAGGTCCATTTCATGGTCAACCCTCTGCATGAACAGTCAGAGTTAAAGAGAAAATTTGGGACAGTTTAACAATTTTGTAGGTAAATAATTCTTCCTCTCTCCTGAGTTTAACCTTTTTAATGCCCCCAAGAAGTCTCTCTTCATGTGGAGTGTCTGAAGGCATGTATTGTTCCAAATCTTTTTAATAATAAGTTCATTTTCCTGTAGTTTGCCTCCTTAAGAGCTCAATACCTTAGGAGAGATTCCCCTCCCAGGCATTCAGGAATGGTGCTGCCCAGACCTGCATCATCAGGGACGTCATTCCATCTCATCAACAATCCACCCTGTTCTTGATCCACTATATATTTAGGTTTAGGAAATGCTAATATTTTCTTCAGATTTGCCCTCTACACCCATGTTTTTTTTTTCCTGCTCTTCCATGAAGTTACATTTAGTAAACATACATAAATTTATGGGACAGTTGGCCTCAGGCATGAAAAGAGGAGGGGTTTGGCATTCAAAGGTCAGGGAAGAGCACTTCAGGATATGAACAGGTCTTAGGAAATAAAGGCCCTGGATGGTTAAGAAAAACTAATGAAACAGTGCACAAAAGTAGACAGGGACCTGATCTGAGGGGAGCATTAATTGGATGAAAATTTAAGGTTTAGGTTAAACACAGTAAGAATCCATGGAAAAGTAATTGGAATTAACCCTTGTTTGTGGAAGATACTTTCTAGGTCATTTTATAAGCAATAACACTCCAAGGATGTAGAAAGTGTGAAAGGCATTGGCATTTCTTTACAAGCTGGGAAAATAGCTCTTCTATCCTCTACTCTGAAAACATACAAAGATTTTAAGAAATTAAAATTTCCAAACACACTCCAATGCCAAAGGTTCAATTGAGGTCCATTCAATCTCTGGTAAATGACAAAACAAGATATTGTGGTAAGTGGAATTCTAAAAGACCCTGAATAATCTTGCTCCAGATATATTCACACATTCTCTCAGCTGTTGAAACGCTAATTCAGGTTTTGCTGTGAGCTGATTTTACATATGCCATTAAATCTTTGACTTCAAGAATGAGAGTCCACTGAATTATGCTGTATTGCTCAGAATCAAATTGTTCATTGAGATTCATAAATAAGTAGGATTTGGAGTGGAAGAATATGTCTGAATTTGGTTGTGGAAATGTAGGCTGCCATGTGTCAAAGAATGTGGACAGGCTCAAGAAGGTGACATGTGACAGCCAGCAAGGACATAGGATCTCAGCACTAACACCTAAGGAACTGATTCTGCCAAACCCCATGATCTTCCAAGAGAACTCCAAGCTCTAGAGAGAATGTAGCCCTGTTGACTCCATGAATTTAGCCTTGTAGGAATCTGAGAAGAGAACAGTCCACACTGTGCCCAGACTCCTGATATACAAAACTGTGACTTAATAAAATGCTAATTAGATATGAAATGATAGAAAACTGATATATATATAAGTATATATGTGTGAAATTGAAAGACATGCTAAAAGCAAAATCATAAATCTAGACAGAATTATCATATTTAGCTCATAGATGAATGATGTTGACACCTGTCTCTTCTCTTGTGATGTGGTGTGCTTCATGCCCCTTTTCCCCACAAATGATTTTCCTGACATGTGACCACATCAATGTTGAATACTGTGCTATGAAAATAAAAGTAAGAACAGAACTAGCTGTAAAAAATGGTCATAGAGCATGTTCTCTGATAATTGAAGAGATTCTAGATGTCTTTTGGAAAGAGACGGCAGTCAACTGGGAACATCCCAGATCAATCTGAACCATGCTGCTGCCCACACATTTGCTAAAGAGCTCAGAAGTTTTCAGATTCCTAAATATGGATGATTCTCTTTCACATGGGACAATATGGGAGTATTTGCATTTTTTTTCTTATCTACTAAAATAACTGACTGATTCTTCCATTTCTTTTAGAATTTATAATTCTAAGTGTTTGACTTAATATTGTATACTCCTATTGTTCAATTGGCAAAAACTCTCTTCATTAATTATAAATAAAATCAACTTGGCAAGTATATTTGGTCAGCACAGCTCATATTACCCCATCTTAACCTGGGAGCACTCGACACAAGTGCTCCTCTTGCAGACATGAAATGAGGCTGAATGATCTATCAGGGCTGATTTCCATGCAGCCAAATTTCACAGGGATTCTCAAACAGTTCTACATAATGTATGGAATTATTCTTCCCCATTGTAGTTACAGAGCCCCCAATGAATGTGCTCAATTATTTGGGCATGAATGAATGAATGTAATAAGTTAGTAAATTCTTAACATAAAGGCAAAATTAACCTTTAAACTTGAAATAATAAGGTTTGTTGTCAAATGCATAGAATATTGAATATGCTATTCCCCTACAATGTGACTACTGCATTAGCAGTGACCATTATATTATTTTGCAAAGGTCACACAATATTCCTGCAACAAGTTCATGGAAACCAAATGAAAGTGGCATCCTGGATTGTATCCTGGAAGAGGAACAGGATATGAGTACAAAATTAGTTAAATCTGAATGAAGTCTGGAGTGTAGTTATTATTATTGTACTAATGTAAATCTCTTAGTCTGACAAATGTACTATGAGAGAGTAGGATGTTAACATTGGGGGGCAGTGGGTGAGGGAGAGTAGGAACTCTCTGGACAGCTTCTGCAAACTTTCTATTAATCTAAAATTATTCAAAAATAAAAATGTATTTAATAAACACATAAAACATAGTATAGCCCAGTGAAGTTTTTATTTGACCA
>PVKH010019817.1:0-14749 GCA_004027955.1 Chaetophractus vellerosus | reverse complement strand
AAAAAGGGAGTGCTGCTGACATTTGTGTCTACAGGGTCACTCTTGTGATCACATCCTTGTGGATGCACCAGTGGCAGAGTTGCTCAGCAACAACAGCAATCTGAAGCAATCCTAAAATATCTGATCCTTATTCCTGGTTCTGAGAGATAAAAAAAACAACCATTCCAAACTACTTAAGAAGTTAAGAACCATACCTCCTGTAAGTCCCAACTCTCTTCTCCCTGTGCTAACTACCTTGCTCTTTAGGTTTTGGCTTCTATCTTCCCTTTCCATTTGATTCTCTCTTTTCCTGATTCTTCCCTACCCTTTTTCTCCTCTTTTCTTCCATTACCTTAAGTACCTCCTTTCTAACTGCTTTCTTTCCCCTCACCACCAGAACTTGGTTTCAAGAGCATTCACATACCCTCATTACTTACAAATAAATTTTTATCCCAAAGGCCTTATCTCTTCTTTTTTCCAGTAATTAGTAAATTAAGGAAAATTTACCTAACAGCCTATGTTATAATGTGAAAAATGGTTTGAAAACAGTGACTTGTGTATGATAAAATGTTATATGGCTTTTAAAAACTTATACCCTAAACAGAATATTAAAGATTCTTTCATATAATTTAAAATATTTTTTAGTAAAATTCAAGGACTAATATATAACTTGTTTAACAAATTTAACAGGTAATCTAAGAGGTTTGGTGTCAGAAAGAAATTTATTACTTTAGTGTCTGTCCTTTAGCATTATATTGCTTTTCTATTTGGACCTACTAACATCTCACATATATAAATGATTCATAAAGGAAAGACAATCATATACAGTTTACTATTGCACAAATCAGAAACCAGTAATTATACAATTCTTTTATATTTTTATATTACTAAAATTTTATCAGAAACAGATGTCAGCAGCATAATTTTGATGGAATTAGTTAACTTTTCTTTCACTTTCTTAACAAATTAAGCATTGCTCAATTGATAAAAGTTATAATGTCACAAGCCTTAAGGCAATGTTAGGTGCTATAATTTAAACCAGTGCAGTATAGAATTTATATGCTATTAGAAAGCAATTTATTAGCCTTGTTATTGATAATTATTTAACTGGTAAAGTCCAAGGTTCTTTTAAACTTCCAATCAATTAAATATTTAATGAAACTAATAAAATGACTCAAAGAACTCTAAAAGTGTAATTACTAGAACAATATATAAACTGGCAATATAGCTGCAAAGGAGGTAGACAACATAACCATTAGTATGACTTCCAAAGAACAATCTAGGCAAATGATTTCTGTCCCTCAATATTCTAAAATCAAGAGATAAAAAACTTAAGGCATAAAAAGGAAAGGTAATCTATACTAAAACAAAATTTAAAAAATAAATTCAACGTGAAGAATGAAAGATTTGTAGCACAATTTTTCTTTTAGGGAAAGAAATGACACATCTTGCAGGTACAACACATTTCTTAGGTATTACAACTTTAAGATAGCCAAAAGGTTTTAACATCTGCTACAAAATGAATATGATAAAGCAACTCTCTCCATATCAATTCTGAGCAGTACTACCAAATTTATTTCTTAGAACCAGTGCCTCAGCCATACTCAAACTGCCTTCCTCCCAACAAAATTCTGAGGTTCCAAGTCAAGACCCTCTCTTTTTGAAGCCCTCACCAATATAATCAGTCCCAAGCACATCACTTGCCATCCAGGAATGGTCAGACTAATTACTACATTGGGTTTTACCTTCTCTCCTCTCTTTTCTTCCTCATGTAGAAGTCACTGTGGCCTGGGACTTCCCCTCCCCTCCTCAGGAATGAAGGAGAAATTGAGACATTCCCAGATAAACAAAAACTGAGAGACTTCATCCCTAGCAGTCCTGCCCTACAAAAATACTAAAAGGAGTCCTTCAGGCTGCAATGAAAAGACACTAGACAGTAACTCAAATCTGCATGATGCAATAAAAAGAACCAGTTAAAAAAAATCTACATGTATAAATATAAGACATTATATATTTTTGTTCGTAATTTTTTTCTTCTCTGATTTAAAAAACAACTGCATAAAGCAATAATTATAAATCTGTACTAATTGGTACCCCAAAATATTTCCGCTTAATATTTTCCAAAGTCTCCCCAAATCTTCAGGGGAAAAATTTAAATCCCACAGCATAAAATGCAAGGCTTTGTGACATGATCACTACTACTTTTCTCTCCAGCACTCCCATTCCCCATCTACACCCACACTCCATGCTATAGCCTTGAGAGCTACTTAGGTTCTAAGATTGTTCCATGTTGCCCTTTACAGATGCCACTTTCTCTAATTAGAAAAAGCTTATCTTATGCCATACTCCCATCTCTGTCCCAGGAGAAGACTCTCTTATTCTTCAAGACTCAACACCCATATCTACTATAACTCCCCCTACCCTCAATAAAGCTGCATGTTATCATCTTCAAAAACTCTAGACATAATTACCACAGTACTTATCAAAATGTACTACAGGTATCTGCTTGCTGTCTACCTTATGTCTTATATAGACTCTAAGCTTTCTGAGTATAGTAATGGTATTTTAATACTATTTTTTATCCCTAGTATATATGCAAAGTGCGTGGCGTGTAGTAGGTGGTTAATAAATGTTTGAAAAACAGGTCAAATGGGAAGCGGATGTGGCTCAAGCGATTGGGTTTCCATCTACCATATAGGAGGTCCAGGGTTCAATTCCCAGGTCCTCCTGGTGAAAAGCAAGCCAGCCCATACAGCAAGCTGGCCCATGTGGAGTGCTGGCCTGTGCAGAGTGCTGGCCTGCACAAAGAGCTGGCACAGAAGATGATGCAACAAAAAGAGACACAGAAGAGAGACAATGAGAGACACAGCAGACCAGGGAGCTGAGGTGGCGCAAGAGATTGAGCGCCTCTCTCCACTCCGGAAGGTCCCAGGATCAGTTCCCAGTGCCGCCTAAAGAGAAGACAAGCAGACACAGAAGAATACACAGAGAGCAGACAGCAAGCACAAAACAATGAAGGGAGGGGAGAAATTAATAAATAAATAAAGATTTTTTTATTTATGAATAAATTAGACATTCATAAATAGACATTATTCCAAAAGAGGAAATACAAATGGAAAAAAAAAGAAAACATGAAAAGATGTTCAACATCACTAGCTATTAGGGGAATGGAAATCAAAACATAATGAGATATCAGTTCATGCCTATTAGAATGGCTACTATTAAAAAAGAAAAAAGGGGGAGCAGATGTGGCTCAAGCGGTTCAGCACCTACTTCCCACATGGGAGGTCCAGGGTTCAATTCTGGTGCCTCCTAGAAACAGAAAAACAAACAACAAGCAAACAAACCAAAAAACAAACTCAAAAGACCTTAGCAGTTCAGGCACTTCACAAGCGGAACCACTTCTTCTGCGCTCCTTCCCATTCTGGGGTGGACCCAGGCGGCCACCAATTGGGAATGTAGTTAGTGTGGGCGCAAAAAGAATCGAGTGGTGGTCTGGGTTCCTGTCTGAGAGTGGATAGTCACTCTCCCATGGGGAGAGCGAGTCAACCAGCCTTTCCTTGGGTTGGGGACTATTAAGCTAGAGGCGGGGACTCACCTGTCGTACTCACACCTATCCCGGGTGGACTCATTGGCGTCACGGCCGCAGACTTCGCTTTGGGCTGGGACCAGGAGAAACAATTTTTGATGTAAGAATCCATATGTAAGGAATCCAGGTGCAAGATGTTATATTCTCAGTAATGATATAATTGGTGATTCCACCTTTTCCCTTCAAATCTCTTGTCAACTCCTTGGGATTTGAAGAGAAAATGCCTGGTGTCATATCTAGTGAAAGTAATGGGCTTTCAAGAGGTAGTCCATCAAAGAAAAACAAATTTCCCTTGAAGTTTTTTCAGAAAAAGGAAAGAACTTTGGATTTCACAGATTCTCAAGAAAATGAAGAAAAACCTTCCAAATACAGAAGATTTGAAATTGATCAAGTAAGTTCCTGCAGCACAGTCCTCCCCCAAGAACTGTGAGAAGAAAACTTGTTACCATTTGTGGGACTGAATAATCTCGGCAATACTTGTTATCTTAATTGTATATGGTAGGTATTATACTTTTGTCCTGGTTTTAAATCTGGAGTGAAGCACTTATTTAATATTATTTCAAGGAAGAAAGACATCCTAAAGGATGAAGCCAACCAAAAAATAGATAAGGGAAATTGCAAAGAAGATCCTTTGGCAAGTTATGGATTAATATGCAGTTTACAGTTCTTAATCATTTCAGTTGAACAGCTTCAGGCTAGCTTTCTCTTAAATCCAGAGAAATATACTGATGAATTTGCTACTCAGCCAAGGCAACTGCTTAACACACTCAGGGAACTCAACCCTATGTATGACAGATATCTACAGCATGATGCACAGGAAGTAGTACAATGTAATTTTTGGAAACATTCAAGAAACTAACCAACTCCTAAAAAAGAAAGAAATGAAAAATGTGGCAGAATTATCTACTAAGGGAAAAGAAATCCCTCATCAGAAAGAAGAAATGAGTGGTATTAACAGCACAGAGACTGACAATATGAGGCATTTTGAAGATTAAAAGAAAAACTCCCAAAAGGAAATGGGAAAAGAAAAAGTAACACTGCCTTTGGTAACATGTAGAATAAAGCTGAAGTATCCCAGGAACTCCAGTCACTGGAAGAGAACCAGAGACAAAGTAGATCAAACATAAAAGCTATAGGTGATATGTAAGAGATTCCTCATAAAATAATCCCCAAGTATGCTTCTGAAAATGAGAGGCCCTCACAAAAGAAATCAAGAGTTAGAATAAATTGGTTAAAGTCTGCAAATAAGCAACTGAGTATTCTTTCTAAACTCTGTAGTCTGGGAAAAATAACAACAAACCAAGGATCCAAAGGGCAATCTAAAGAAAATGAATATGATCTTGAAGAGGACTTGGGGAAGTGTGAAAATGGTAACCATTTAAAGGTTAATGGTTGTGAACTTAAATCTCCAGGGAATAATGTTAAATCCATTAATGTTAATTAAGTTAAGTTCATAAACAAAGGTATAGAGCAAACTGGTTTTGAACTAGTGGAGAAATTATTTCAAGGTCAGCTTTGTATTAGGAACTCCTTGCTTGGAATGTGAAAGTTTAATAGAAAGAAGAGAAGATTTCCAGGACATCAGTGTGCCAGTACAAGAAGATGAGCTTTCCAAAGTAGAGGAGAGTTCTGAAATTTCTCTAGAACCAAAAACAGAAATGAAGACACTGAGATGGGCAATTTCACCATTTGCTTCAGTGGAGTGGATTGTAGGAGAGGATAAATATTTCTGTGAAAATTACCATCATTATACTGAAACTGAACAAAGTCTTATTATTTGACAAAATGCCTGAAGTTATAACCATTCATATGAAGTGCTTTGCTGCTAGTGGCCTGGAGTTTGACTATTTTGGTGCTGGACTTTCCAAGATCAACACTCCTTTATTAACACCCTGTAGCTGTTTGATGTAATCATGAATTCCAAAAATCGATATTGAATCATGCTTGGAAACTCTGGGCATGATTAAGTTATGATTAGGGCGTTGACAGCGCCACGTCAGTAGGGCATTGAGCCCCACCCCTTGGTGGGTGGGGGAATCAAATATAAAAGGCAAGGCAAAGGACAGAGGGAGCAGATTTGAGAAGCAGTTTTGATGTTAGAATTTGGACGTTGGAGAGAAGGCCCCGGGAGAAGAGAAGTGAGCCATTCGCCTGAGAGTCTACAGCTGGCCTGTGGAGAGACGCAAAGCCTAGAGAGCCTCATGGTCTACAGCTGACCTTGTGGAGGAAACAGAAAAGCTAAGCCCGGAGAGAAAGGCAGAAATGCAGCCCCAGGAAGAGAGGAACCCAAAAAGCCTGAACCCTGGCAAATGTCAGCAGTTGTCTTGCTCCAACACGTGGCAATGGACTTTGGTGAGGGAAGAAACTTATGCTTTGTGGCCTGGTAACTGTAAGCTTCTACCCCAAATAAATACCCTTTATAAAAACCAACCATTTTATTGGTATATTGCAAAGGCACCCCTCTGGCTGACTAATACACACCCCTTAAATCTGTTACTAGAAGAATGGAGCACAAAGCCAACCAATGACAACTATGGATTATTTGTGGTTGTGATGCACAGTGGCATTACAATTAGTAGTGGGTATTACACTGCTTCTGTACTGTTAAAGTAATTGATCTTAACAGTTTAGAACTAGATAAGGAAAATTTTGGGGTTGACCAAATGTGGGAAATAGGTAAGCCAGAACCACTGAATGAGGAGGAAGCACGGAGTGGTTGAAAATTAATGATGATGAAGAAGTGTCAATCAGAGTCAGTGCAAATACACACCCAAGTAAAGTTTTTTTTGTTTTTTAACTTTATTTTGTATATTTAATAATTGAAAATATAAACAACTAAAAATTAAAAAGAAAACAAATATATTTCTCAATTAAATGGACAGACAAATTTTTTTGAATCATACAATATGTTACACAATATATTTGGTTCATAGTAATGCAATCATGCAGTATTTGTCCTTCTGTGTCTGGCTTACTTCGCTCAACATAATGTCCTCCAGGTTCATCCATGCTGCATATGCTTTATGACTTCATTTTTTCTTACAGCTGCATAATATTCCACTGTGTGAATAGACCACAGTTTGTTTATCCATTTGTCTGTTGATGGACACCTGGGTTGTTTCCAACTTTTGGCAATCATAAATAATGTTGCTATGAACATTGGTGTGCAGATATCTGTTCGTGTGACTGCTCTCAGTTCTTCTGGGTTTATACCCAAGAAGTGGTATTGCCGGGTCACGTGGCAAGTCTACATTCATCTTCTTTAGGAACTGCCAAACAGTCCTCCATGGTGGCTGTACCATTCTACATTCCCACCACCAGTGAATAAGTGTTCCTAACTCTCCACATCCTCTCCAACACTTGTAGTTATCTGTCTTTTTAATATTGGCCATTCTGATAGGTGTGAAATGATATCTCATTATAGTTTTGATTTGTATTTCCCTAATCATTAGTGATGTTGAGCATTTCTTCATGTGTTTTTTTTGCCATTTGTATTTCTTCTTTGGACAAATGTCTATTCAAGTCTTCTGTTCATTTTTTAATTGGGTCATTTGTCTTTTTATTGTTGAGTTGTAACATCTCTTTATAGATCATGGATATTAAACCCTTATCAGATATGTGATTTCCAAATATTTTCTCCCGTTAAGTTGGCTGCCTCTTCACCCTTTTGACAAAGTCTTGTGAGGTGCAAAAGTGTTTAATTTTCAGGATGTACCATTTATCTATTTTTTCTTTTGTTGCGTGTGCTTTGGGTGTAAGGTCCAAGAAACCTCTACCTGCTACAAGGTCTTAAAGATGTTTCTCTACATTTTCTTCTAGAAGTTTTATGGTCCTGGCTTTTATATTTAGGTCTTTGATCCATTTTGAGTTGATTCTTGTATAGGGAGCCAAGTAAAGTTTTGAACAACAACAAAAAAATGTGGAAGCTATTGGACTTCTTGGAGGACAAAACAGCAAAGCAGATTATGAGCTATATAACAAATCATGTAATCCTGACAAGGTTGCCAGTACAGCATTTGCTAAAAATAGAAATTCTGAGACTAACAATACTAATGGGACCCATGAATCTGATAGAAACAAGGAATTCATTAACCAAACAGACATTAATATTACTGGATTTGGGGACAAAATTTCATATGTAGTACAAAGCTTAAAGGAGTATGAGGGGAAGTGGTTGCTTTTTGATGATTATGAAGTAAAAGTTACTGAAGAGAAAGACGTTTTTAATTCTCTTTCCCTTTCTACATCTCCTACTTCTACTCCTTACATGCTATTTTATAAGAAATTATAGAATAAGTGTATTTTCCTTATATATATATATTAAACAGACCTGGACAAATATTGGTAAATTTAATCACAGCAAAGAGTCTTTAGCTTATCTATTGAAGCTACTGGAATTATTGGTCTCTCTAGGATTTGTGTGTGTGTGTGATTGTGTATTTTAATTTACTGAAGTATATCACTAATACATGAACATACATAAACAATAAGTATATAGCAATAGTTGTGAACTTACAAAACAAACATACATAACATCATACAGCACTCTCATACCTCATCCTACCACCAATACCGTGCATTGTTGTTAAACATTTTTAACTAATGATTAAAGAGCATCCTCAAAATATTACTAACCAAAGTATTTTCCCAGAACCCACCCTATTATTATTATTATTATTATTATTCTATCATTATATCATTATACATGAACATACATAAACAGTAAGTGTATAGTAAAAGTTGTAAACTTACACAGCAATCATTCATAACATTATACAAGGGTCCCATACATCAACCCTCCACCAACACCTTGCATTGTCGTGAGACATTTGTTTTAAGTTATGAAAGAATATTGTCAAACTCTTACTGCTGATTATAGTCCGTATCTTACATTTGGTGTATTTTTCCCCAAAACCACCCTATTATTATTTTTTAAATATATTTTTATGACAGAAATTGTAAAGGTACAAAACAATCGTGCACATGTACAGAATTTCCAAACAACACCCCTCTATCAACACACCACACCATGGTAGAACATTTGTTACAGATTATGAGATAATATCATTCGATTATTACCAGGTCCATAACGTACATTTGGCACACATTTTCCATACTCCCCCATTATCAACACAGTACATCTTTGGCATAGATGCAAGAATATTACATTATTACATTATTAATGTTAACCACAGTCCATAGGCCACTCCAGTTGTATTTTTCCTATGCCTCTCCACATTCCCACCACCATGCAACAGTGATGTACATCTGCTCTAGCTCACAAGGACATTCTTGCATCTGTACGATCAATCACAATTCTTATCTACCTCTAGGTTTACTCTGCGATTCAGTCGCTAGATTATTCTCTAACTTTCTGTCAATTGGCATTTACATCCTAGACTACCATTTTCAGCCACATTCCATTTAAAAACCAGCTGTTACTCACTCTAATGTGTTACCATCAACTCTGTACATTTCCACACTTTTACAGTAAAGCTAATTAAAACTTGTACATACAATATCAAAATCCCATCTCAGACTTCCTCTTATTTCCTTTAAGAATCCTCCACCTACCACTAGGTCTTGAAGATATTTTCCTACATTTTCTTCTAGAAGCTTTATGGTTCTTGCTTTTATATTTAGGATTTTTATTCATTTTGAGTTAATTTTTGTATAAGGTGTGAGAATGGGGTCCTCTTTCCTTCTTTTGCTATGGATATCCAGTTTTCTCATACCATTTGTTGAATGGACTGTTCTGCCTGAGCTGGGTGGGTTTGACAGGCTAGTCAAAAAATCATTTGACCGTAGATGTGAGGGTCTGTTTCTGAACCATCAATTTGGTTCTATTGATCTGTGTGTCTGTCTTTATGCCAGTACCATGCTGTTTTTACCACCGTAGCTTGATAATATGATTTAAAGTCCAGAAATGAGAGTCCTCCAACTTTCTGGCTATTCAGGACCCCTTACCCTTCCAACTAGATTTGATGATCATGTTTTCCATTTATTTAAAAAATGTTGGTAAAATTTTTATCAAGATTGCATTGAATCTGTATATCAATTTGAGTAGAATTGATATCTTAATGATATTTAGTCTTCTAATCTGTGAGCATGGAATGTTCTTCCAATTATTTAGGACTTTTAAAAATTTCTTTTAACAATGAGTTGCAGTTTTCTGAGTATAAGTGCTTTATATATTTGGTTAAGTTTATTTCTAAATATTTGGGTTGTATCTATCATATTTTATTTTCACCACTCTTTTGACACTTTTAATTACTTTTATTGACATAATCTTCATTTCTAGACTCTCTTCCAGGTCTCTCTCTCCTGTCTTTTCTTTTCAGGCTGTAGCACATCTTTTAGTATTTCCTGCAAAGCAGGCCTCTTGGTTACAAACTCTCTCAGTTTCTGTTTATCTGTGAATATTCTAAACTCACCCTCATTTTTTAAAGAAAATCTTGCCGGATATAAGATCCATGGCTGGAAGTTTTTCTCTTGCAGTATCTTAAATATATCATACCACTGTCTTCTTGCCTCCATGGTTTCTGGTGAGAAATCAGCACTTAATCTTACTGGGTATCCCTTATATGTTATGCATTGCTTTTCTCTTGCTGCTCTCAGAATTCTCTCTTTGTCTTTGGCATTTAACATTCTGATTAGTATGTGTCTTGGAGTTGGTCTATTCGGATTTTTTCGGTTTGGAGTACATCGTGCTTCTTGGACATGGATATCTATGTCCTTCAATAGGGTTGGGAAATTTTCTACCATTATTTCTTCAAATATTCCTTCTGCCCCTTTTCCCTTCTCTTCTCCTTCTGGGACACCCATGGCACGCATGTTTGCACGTCTCTTGCTGTCGTTTAGTTCCCTGAGGCCTTCTTCAATGTTTTTCAATCTTTTCTTCATCTGTTCTTTTGTATGTTCACTTTCAGAGGCAGTTTCTTCAAGCTCACCAATCCTTTCTTCTGCCTCCTCAAATCTGCTGTTATATAATTCCAGTGTATTTTTTATTTCATTTATTGCACCTTTCATTCCCATAAGATCTGCTGTTTTTCTATTTATGCTTTCAAATTCTTCTTTGTGCTCATCCAATGTCTTCTTAATGTCCTTAATTTCTTTAGCCATCTAATTGAATTTATTAAGGAGATTTGTTTGAACATCTGTAATTAGTTGTCTCAACACCTTTATGTAATCTGGAAGCATATCTTTTTCCTTTAACTGGGCCATATCTTCGTGTTTCTTGGTGTGGATTATAATTTTTTGTTGGTGTCTTGGCATCTGACTTACTGGAGTATTTATTCTGGGTGCAGTTTTTCTCTTTAGTTTAGGGCTTCCTGCCCTTTCTCTCTTGCTGGTTGTGTAGCAGGAGACAAGTATGTAGTTGGTGCTGTAAGCTGTGGAGGCTCAAGCTGTCCTCAGTGCCCCAAAGACTGATGAAGCTTCTCCCAACTTTCTCCTTTGCCAGGGGTAGGGACAGAGCCACAGCTGTGTGGAATAATCCAACTCATGCAGGCCTAGACTGTAGTTGCCCAGACTGATGAAGCTTCATGCCCCTTTTCCCTCTGCCTGGGGCAGTGATGGAGCTGCAGGTGTGGGCAGCAATCTATGCAGTGCAGGTCCAAGATGACTGCAGTTGCCCTAGGGGACTTCGGATTATTCAGTCTGCGTCAGCCAAATGTATCTGCAATTACCTGGATAGGCTGTTGCAGGGCCCACTACCTTCCTCCCTGCTTGAGGTGGGGCTGAAGCCTAGGGTAGGGCTGCAGACCAATCCAGGTGAAAGAAATCGTTCTTTACCATCACTGTAATTTTCAGTCAGCCCAGCTTCCCCTCATCCTGGGGGTGGAGTCAAAATGGCGGCTACCAGCCTCTTTCCGACTTGGACAGGTTCAATATTCAGCTGTTCTTAGGGTTACATTTTAGCCAGCCAAACTGACTAATCAGTAGCTGACACTGGTGGCCAATGTCTCTTCCTCCCGTTTTTGGGAAATGGAGCTTCCAATTCCTGCCACAGAATAGCTCCTGGGGTGACCTGTGCCACCAAAGTAGGATTATCACTGGCCTCCCACAGCGTGGCTTGTTATTTCCCAGAGAGTCTGGCACAGCTCCCCCCAGCTTCCTCCCTGTCCGAGGTGGGCCTGGAGCTTAGGCTACAGTGGCAATCTGATCTAGATGTAAAGAAGCTAGTCCCTGCCAGTACTGTGATTTTCAGTCAGCCCGCTTCCTCTCATGTCAGGCACAGAGTTAAGATGGCAGCTACTGTCCTCTTTCTGACTTGGACAGTTTCAAACTTTAGCTGTTCTTAGGATTATACTTTAGCCAGTCAAATTTACTAATCAGTAGCTAAAGTTGGTGCCCAACTATCTCTTCCTCCCCCATTTCTGGGAAGTGGAGCTTCCAATTACGGCTGCGGAACAGCTCCAGAAGCGGCTTGTGCCTCCAGTGGGGGATGGGTACTGGCCTCCGTGGCATGGAGTGCTCTACTTAAGAATCTTCTCTGCGGATGGGCAGTTTCCTCCTTCCACTCTTTAAGGATGCTGCAGGATGCAATTCTGGTCTCCTGGACCCCTCAAACAAGTCCTTTAGTTAGCTCTGGGTGATTATGAACTGCCCTGTAGCAGGAGCTGATTCTAGAAGCACCTTACTCTGCCGCCATCTTGCTTGTTATCAGTCTCTCTAGGTTTTTATATAAATAGTGAAATTTGAATTACTGAAAACCATGTTATTTTTAGAATTCTTTTTCCTTACTGGAGACTAGTGATGCATTAGCTTCTGGGAACAAACCTGCATAGGTTCTTAAATGAATTATCCAAAATGGAAGCATATAAATGCTGAATTTATACCTATCTTTTGT
The DNA here is from genome assembly GCA_004027955.1 of Chaetophractus vellerosus. NCBI lineage: Eukaryota > Metazoa > Chordata > Mammalia > Cingulata > Chlamyphoridae > Chaetophractus > Chaetophractus vellerosus. The sequence continues at coordinate 2,330 of PVKH010019817.1, read as the reverse complement.
GTTTACTTTTAAAAATAAAGTGCTTCTATTTGTAGTCTCCATATTTTGGAGTAATTATCCACATGAGGTTTGTAGGTCCTGTGGTTTTTTTTAGCTAAAAAGCAGAATTTCTTCAGTACATTTAGTTTTATAACATTGATGTAAAGCCAAATCTTTGATGAGCTGTGTGAGGGGCACAAAGACTCTAGATGTGTGTATTCACAATGGTCTTCATTTTGTGCCTTGAAATACTTTGAAAAGTATCTCAGTAAACTTGGACTGTCCCCTCCTATCCATGGAAGAATTTTATATGTATTTATGAAGATGATCTGTACTCTTGTAAACCAATTTGGGGGGGCATGGATTAATTTATATCTATTTATAGTCATATTCTGCACAATGTGTATATAATACAGCAAACGCAAAGGTATGACCTTAAATTTAACTTTTTTTAAAAACTGGGAGGTCAATAAAATTTGAACTGCTTAACAACTATGCAAACAAACACTCTGATTTTTTTAACTTGCACATTTCTACCATAAATAGCTAGATTCACTTAAAAGAATATATATGTGTGTATATACAGATAGAAAATAAACATGCACAATTACCTTTCATAATGCTTGTTACTTTCTGACAGTGGAAGTGAAGAATTTTTCAAATAGGAATTGTGCTTGGTCCATCCAAGCTGTCATGCTTAAAAGTTTTCAGTAAAAACTATCGCATCTTGGGAAGCAGATGTGGCTCAACCACATGAGCACCCACCTACCACATGGGAGGTCCCGGATTCAGGTCCCAGTGCTTCATAAAAGAAGATGAGCAGACACCACCCCTGCCACAAGGAGCTAGATCCTGCCCCCGCCACACAAGCAGATGCCACTAGCCAGCAGACACCATAGCCTGCAGGGAGCAGACGTGGCTCAGGCCTTTGGGCACTCCCCTCTCATGTGAGAGATCCCAGGTTTGGTTCCCGGTGCCTCCTGGAGAAGGCAAGCAAACAATGAGGAGACAGATGAGAGAATCATCTGGGGGAGGGGAGCTAAATAAAGAAAAATAAAGTAAATAAATCTTAAAAAAAAAATTGCCTCATCTTGGTTGATCTTTAAAGTAGACATCTAACTTTATGGAATCCAAACTAGAACTTAATGTTTGGGTACACATAAAAACTTGGGGGGCCGGCTGTAGCCCAGCTGGTAAGACACCAGTTTACCACATGGGAGGCCAAGGGTTCGGTCCCCAGGGCCTCCTCAAACGGGCAGACCGCCTCGAGAAGGCAAGCCAACCTGGGCAGGGCACACCGCCGCGGGCAAAGGCAAGCCCCCACAGGCAAAAAAGCAAGCCCCAGTGGGAAAAGGCGAGCCTTGTCCGGCAAGGGGAGCCCCTGCGAGCAGGTGGGCCGCCGTGCTGGTGAGCTGACTCAGCGGGTCGCCCAGCAGGGGGAGACAAGCAGACACAGAGGAACGCAAAGAAAAATGAACACAGCAAGAACAAGCAGAAGGGGGGGGGGGGGAGGTATAATAAATAAAAATAAATCTTTAAAAAAAAATTGGTTAAATTTTCGTTGTAAATATAGTACACTGAATTGGTAAATGACCAATAATCTTGTTAAAGGACATTGCTGATACTCTTAAAAATGATTCTAAATATGTAAATGCTATTGGAATAACACTGCTATACCCTTTCAACAAATGTCAATGCCTTGGAACTAATAAATTAATTACATGGCTGTGAATAGTCTCACTGACCAGATTTTGTGATAATCAGGGTAGGCTAAACATTCGCTATATTAGAAACCATGCATGTGTCCCCAGACCTAGTTTCTCTCCCTAGGTCTGGTTTTTAGAATGCTGGTGATAAACTAAGCCTGATTTATTATATGATCATCCTGTATGGGAAAAGACTGTAACTTTGGGTATCTCTGGTCAACCTTAAGAGATATAGCAGGGGGACAAATGTAGCTCAGGTGGTTGGGTGTCCGTCTCCCATATGGAGGGAACTGGGTTTGACCCCGGGACGTCCCAGTAAAAATTTAAAAAAATAAAAATATAGAAGGCACGTAGACCACCAGGTCCCATGTGCAGATGCACTGCCAGGCCCCGCGCGCGGGTACACCACCAGGCCCCGTGAGCCGGCATGCCACACAGCAAGATGATGATGTAACAGGAGAGTGATACGAGAGAGAGCCAAGACAAGAAACACCAAAAAAACGGAAACTAAGATGTCGTAGGCAGTAGGACGTCTCTCTCCCACATCGGAGATTCTGAGGATCGAATCCCAGTGAAGACAGGAGGAGAAGGATGAAAAGGAGGGCAGGAAACAGACACAGAGAGTTGCCCAGTGAATGGACACAG